>JAVQJF010124350.1:0-17158 GCA_036023855.1 Gadopsis marmoratus | reverse complement strand
CACACACACACACACACACACACACACACACACACACACACACACACACACACACACACACACACACACACACACACACACACACTGAGTGTACAGAATCTCCTCTGTGCTGCCAACATGCCCGTTCGTAGGAATAGATGACAATCACTCAAAAAAAATAAACCTGTGCAATTAGCGCAAAAATCATATTAAAAGTCTGAAATGTGTTTTGTTTGTTATTACTGGATGTTTTGAGCTTCACGGTGCAGAATGGTGCATTTGAAACGTGCATGATTTGTGACATTACAGCCAGTTTTGGGAGCAACGATGAAAGTTAGGGGGCCCCTTAAACTTGAAATGAAAGATGTTTGCATATTCAGGATTTCTAACTATATTTCTAACAATGTATTTGAACTTTTTGTGAAAAAATCAGACATAAATTATTATTCCAAGCAGAAAATATCTTTAACCGTAAACTGTAGAGGGATGCTACACAATAGCTCAGCAGGTCTAGAGGTTAAAATCAGGATATTGACTGGAAGACCATGTACAACATCACTGTAACTGCAATAGTGTAATGTAAGCCCTTATAGGAATATTATCACAATATTAAAGCAATAAAGACGCTTTAACATTCTGATAACATTAAAATATTACTTCTAGTGTCATTTATCTTTGTTTGATTTTATCTAATTTTATTATCAAACTGTTTGACTTTTGTCTGAAGTTGTGTTGATCATGACAATTGTACATAGTCACAATAAATGTAGTATAGTATAGTAAAACTGTGCTGCAAAGTACTGCACTTAAGTACAGCTTTGAGGTACTTGTGCTTTACTTTGGTTTTTCCATTGTATGTTACTTTGTACTATATTTCAGAGGGAAATATTGTACTATAAATGTTTGTAGATTAAGATTTTACACACAAAACATATAATCAATTTAAGGTTTTTAATATACAGACTAAACTATAATAGTTTATAAAGTAGTAGTATTTAGATGCTTTACTTGCTGTAATAGTAGTAATACCAGTGTGAAAATGCTCAAAATAAAAGTGCTGCATTCAAAATATTATACTTTAGTTAATGAACATATGAAAATAAAACGTATTCATTAAAAAAGTACTCATTATGCAGAGTGCTATATTAATATATACTACCGACTTGTTAGCACTGATGTATGGAGTCTTAGGAGTGCCATAAAAAAGGATCAATCTGAGAAAGAATAGGCTGACCACTGCTTCAGGCTGTCCTCAGGAGGAAGGATGGTTTAAAGGACAAATTTCATTGGGGGACGCAGTTTGCATGTGTGTGTTCTGTGCACGACCTACACGTGTGCTTGTGTGTGTCTCGCCGTGTGACGATGAAAGACCTCGGGGTCCGTGCTTAAGCTTAAAATATACTGCATAAAGACAAAGGTGCCTTTATAGCAGGATTCAGGCGTGCATGAATTGACTACTCAGCCTGGGCAGGAAGGTCTGCCCAAATCCAGGTGATTGACAGCTTGGCCCTTAAAGCAAAAAGGTTTGGAGCCCCTGCACACCTGTAGTCCACCATGTTGCCTTGTTGGATTCCCACCGGACAGGTGAAGACGCCTGCGTGGCTGAATGAAGTGCAGTGAAAAGTGCAGCCAGTTATTAACAATTAAACCATGCACCTGATAACAATAACATATAACAAGGAGTGCTGCTACTGTTGATATCTTAAGAACATGTGATGCATCTGCACTTTTACTGAAGTATAATCGTGAACACTTGCTGTAGTGAGGATTAAGTGCTGTGCACGTACCGTGCGCGGGTTCAGCGCCATGGGAACGACGTCAGCGTGCCAGTGCGCATCTGGAGAGCGCGCGCTGCAGCGGAGGAGGAGGAGGAGGAGGAGGATGAGGATGAGGATGAGGATGATGATGATGATGGTGGTGATGATGATGGGAAGGAGCGCGTGAAGCCGTCGTGCTCCTGCGACTCGGGGATTTGCTCTCACGGCGGCGGACATCATGGAGCATCGCTGCCGCCGCTGCGGTTCTTCCTCCTGACAGACACGCAGACAGGGAGACAGACAGGCAGATGGGGGACCGCCAGAGGCGGGACCGGAGACTCGGGAGCCTCACGGCCAAGTCCCGGGTCTCCAAGGAGACGAAGCTCCGGCTGCGCGTGGTCTTCCTGGATGACAGCGAGCGCACGTTCGAGGTGGAGGTGAGTTTGAAGTTCCCCTAAAACAGAACATGTGCGTCTTTATTGGGCGGCCAGAGGCGGCAGAGACCGGAAACGGAGCCTGGACGATCGGTCAGTTAATGCATTTAGATCATATATTAGTAGGTAAAGCAAAAGGGCCAAGAAGTTCCAGCTGTTCAGATGTTTTATTTTCTGCTGCTCTTCTTTGTCCTATTATGACATCACTCAAAATATATTTGGGTTTAGCTCAAACCTGGGGTTTTTTTTTTTTGCAGATTTTCTAAAATATCTTCTGCGGATTATACTTGATAATAATCGATAGTTGCAGATGGACCCATGGATGGATGGATGGATGGAGGGACCTTAGGGCACGTGTCCTCCACCTGCATGCCTCTCTGCATTTTGATCTGTCCGATTAAAACAAAAAGAAAAATGGCAACAAAGAGGGGAAGACAAACGTTTATGAATGATGATGAACTTGCAAAGCTGCTTATATTTAAAATGTATCAAATGTGGCCAAAATGTGCTCGTTTAACAGTTAGAAATCGTCACTATGGCACATATGAAATATCATGGTGGAAAAACTAAATTGAAACAGTGTTCTGGTGGAGATGGATCAGGTGTTATTCATTCACAAATACTAGAATTACAAGAGTCCAACAGTCAAGGTGTAAAATGAGCAAAGAGTTGCCTCTTTATAAGCTTTATAATATATATATTTATAATAGTTGTTGAAGGTTTTAGGACTAGATTGCAATACATTGTTCAGGACAGGTGTTGCTGGAAAAAGGAGGAGTAAAAAGTACATTTTCTAATTCACATCTATATCTAAATATTAAGAAAATTGTGTCTTTTTAAAAAAAAAAAACAACAACAAACAAACGGTTTCAGATGTGTGTGTGTGTGTGTGTGTGCGGCTGTGGCTGCCAGACAGCTGTGTGTGAACAGCTGGATGGGAAACATAAACACTCTGCTGTCTATGAACAAGTGCCATGTGCTCCAGAGAAGCAGGGCGACATCTTCAACCTGAAAACAGACTTTCACTGTGTGTGTGTGTGTGTGTGTGTGTGTGTGTGTGTGTGTGTGTGTGTGTCTTGCAGTATTGTGTTAGCAAAGTAGCTCCCATTTTCTACGCCCATGCTCTCTCTCTGTCGGTTTCCCAGCAGCCTCCGGGACATTAGTAGCATCTTTTCAAGAGGAGGAGGAGGAGGAGGAGGGATGGACGAATGGAGGAAGAAAGGATAAAAGACAGAAAGAATAAGGATAAATGGATGGATGAGGGCAAAAATAAACTCTACCCACCTTGACATAAATATAGTGTTTATGATAAACAGGGGAGGTGATAAGTAAAGATCATTAAAAAAATAGGTTCCAAGAGAAAGACTCCAGTCTTTCTTAACCTTCAGGGCAAAAAGAGAAAAGAGTTGCGTTATTTTGAATTACATGCAGGACTTGATGAGAAGTGCAAACACTATGCAAGTCAGCCTGCAGGAAGCTGGAATGATAGACCCTAAATACAGTTGTTCCTTGCGTATTGTATCATTAAACAGACATCATTTAAAAATATGAATCATTTTATTTGAAAGGACAGTTCCCCCCCCACAGATGAATTTCCAGCAGATGGGGAAGTTAAGCTCTGTTGAAACTAACTGCTCTGTTGTTCTGTGGGCGGCCATTTGTTTCCACTAATCATCGGTTGGGCCTGTGTTCTCTTTATAAATCGCTTACAGCTGCTCTGTCCCTCCTCTTCCTCCCTCCATCTCCCTCTCTCTCTCTCATGACAAGTTAATGAGGGACGTCCAGTGACCCCCGTCGAGGCGCTAAACACTGGCTAGCAGACAGCAAACACTAAAAAAAACCAACAAAAAAACCCCAAGGTTTTGTCACCCCAGTGAAGGAACATTTCACATCTCGGTAATTAGAGAGAAGAGGAGGGAAGGGTTAGAGAGAGGTGGAGAGAGATTATAGAAAGGAGAGGAGGAGAGAGGAGGCGAGAAGAAGAGTAGTTTGAGGAGGAAAGAACGAGATGTGGAGGATGCAGAGAGGTTTATTGTGAGCACGACCCTGAAACTGGCAACGTTTCGACTTCACTGGGTCCCAAAATGGCACAAAGCTGATTACATCATGCTAAACTGATCAAGGGAACATGTGTAAACACTGAGCATAGAACACACTTCACCACATGCCGCATTCAAATATGATTATTTGCAGAAACAGCCACAGAAATCACAACAAAAAAAAAAACTTAAAAAGTAGTAACACCACACTGTGAAAAATACTCCACTTCAAGTAAAAGTCCTGCATTCAAACCCTTATTTAAGTATTATCAGAAAGTAAATGAAAACTGTAGAATATTAGCTGATATATCGTGGTCAGATTAACTCAAATATTAGTCTTTATATTCAGTATCATTAATATTGACAAGTCCAGTATCAGGTCAGGCTTTAGAGAACCAATTCCAGATCAGCGTGGACTTTTATTCTTAAGGTGTAAGAGATTCTTGTTTCTCCATCCGTTCGTATTGTATGAAAAGTGCACTTTCACAACTGGACAAAATCAGGTGCAGCCGAGCATCTATTTGACTTGTTAACACCGAGGCGCCCGATTTGCTCGCAGGAGTCAAAGACCGGAGGAGTTCATTTTCAGGTCACGTGACCTTGTAACCGCGACTACGGTGTCACACAAACTCTCATTAAGCAAAGTTCCTGTGCAGCAGAGTAACAGAGAAGTTGAGCTGCGGTCCCCTGAGGATCCCGGCTGGACCCCAGCTTAAAGAGCGACTCAGTTTAAAAAACTGTTAAAAAATCCAATCATCCCTCTCTGTTAACTCTCTCTCTCTCTCTCAGCAAAAGGTTTTAGGTGGAGACTTCTTCAACAAAGTGTGCGGCCACCTGAAACTGCTGGAGAAAGAGTACTTTGGACTGGAGTTCAGGCACCACAGCGGCAGCTACGTGAGGAAATCACACGCACACAAAGAATCTTTGTTTTTTTGGTTTCTTCGCCGGGTAACGTGCTTTTGTGTTGCAGGTGTGGTTGGAGCTGCTGAAGCCGCTGGCCAAACAGATTAAATGTAAGTCTCCCTGCACTTCTACGCGCACTGCGGTGCAGAATTGGTAATAACTAAAAAAAATCAAATACAAGAATATTCCCATTGTCTCTAGTGACGAATGTGTCATTGTAAATGTGCGGAGGCCCCTTAAAACTGTTAGGCCAGAGTATAAAGTATAAAGCAGCATAAATCGGATACATTTAAATAAAGTACTAAAGTTGAGGATATTTTCTTTCAGCTGCTCTGTTCAGGTTGTGTGTGCAGTATTTGATTTTTCTGTACTTTCCGTCAACATCTTTCACTCCATCTTGTTTTTCCCCGTCGCCTTTCTCTCAGCTTCTGTAGGCCACCTTTAATATTTTATACTTTCTGTTCTCCGTCAGACACCAACGATCTGTTCTTCAGGTTTATAGTAAAGTTCTTCCCACCAGATCCTGGACAACTCAAGAGAGGCCTCACCAGGTGACAGCGTTCTTATATACAGTATATATCTTTGGATCTACGGTTATCTCTCTCTCTATATATCTATATATATTTTAATAAGGTTCATTGTCCTCTGATATGATTAATGACTTAAGATGATACGATGGTGACTAGATATTTATTTTTCACCTTCAACACATGAAAACAATGAATGATGGATTTCCTTAATTTGTGCGTGTGTGTGTAGGTATCTCTTTGCCTTACAGATAAAGCAGGACTTGTCTAATGGCAGTCTGACCTGCCATGACAACAGCGCCGCCCTGCTGGTCTCTCACATACTGCAGTGTAAGCATTAAAACACTGTTCAAATCGACATGTCATTTCATGTCCACATAACCCCACAGTTGTTTGCTTAAATCTTCATCTTGGAGTTTTCTCGTCAACATCTGGGGGGGGAAAAAATCTACTTTCTTTCAATCGAATGAAGATAGTTGGAAACAGGTACTTCTTATGAACGCACACTGGGACTGTACAGAGTTGGTTAATTTACATGTAAGTATCGTTTTTACCCCATGTTGGTATTTGTGTGTATTGCAGCAGAGCTAGGGGACTATGACGAGGAGCTGGACTGTCACCATTTAGAGATGAAGCACTACGTCCCCAACCAGGAATATCTAGACCACAAGATCATCAAGTTTCACAAGAAACACAGGTACACACAGAAACATAGGGGCTGCTGTGTGTATTAGCTTTTCACCCCAAACACAGACCCCTCATAAACCCTGTGTTGGTTAACACAGCCTGCACTTTTCATTCCGTCCTTGTCTTTCGCTTTCTGTAGAGGTGTGTCTCCAGCAGACTCCGACATCCACCTGCTGGAGGTGGCGAGGAAGCTGGACATGTATGGCATCAGGCCTCACCCCGCCCACGACGGGGAGGGAATGAGGATCAACCTGGCTGTCACGCACTCTGGAGTACTGGTCTTTCAGGTGTGTGGTGGATTAACCTCCCAATACAGCTGGGTGCTAAAAATGCTTGCTGCCATGCCTCTACTCTGCCAGCAGGAGGTGCCGTTTTTAGCCACATTAAGCAGCTCGGCTCTAGGGATGGCAGGGTTAAGGTTGTAGGTCCAGAATTACATATCTCAATAAGTATTGGATGGATTGCCTTGAAATTTGGCACACACATTCAGGGTATCCAGAGTGTGAATCCTGAAGACTTTGGTGATCCCTTGACCTTTTATCTAGCGACCCCAACAGATAAACCTTTCCACATCTAAAACTGAAAAAGATTCAATGTTAGGAAACTAACATGTCTAAATATCAGCATGTTATATATCTATACACTACTGTCTTGCACTGAAGGACATTAATGGATCTTCTGTGCTTTCTAGGGAAACACCAAAATCAACACATTCAGCTGGGCAAAGATCCGCAAGCTGAGCTTCAAGCGCAAACATTTCCTCATCAAAGTACACGACAAAGTTGGGGTGAGCGCCTGACCTGGGTTCATCCTCAGTGTTTGGTATGGGACTGCACTTGTTCAGTACATGTGTGCATACTGCATGTGTTGTGTCCATCCAGCCGTCGTGCAAGGACACACTAGAGTTCTCCATGACCAGTCGAGATGTGTGCAAGTCCTTCTGGAAGACGTGTGTCGAGTACCACGCCTTCTTCAGGCTGGCAGAGGAACCGAAGACGATACACAAAACGCTGCTGTCCAGTAAGGGCTCCAGCTTTAGATACAGGTAACGCACACACACGAAGGCAACCACTGCTGTGATATAAAAGGTTTGTCTTTTTTCCACCCGTTTGTCATATTTCCAAGCCTCCGTTTGTTCATAAAGTGCAGTTTTACATCTAGTTTCTTTGGTTGTTAAAACAGGTCGAACGGGTCGTTTGTGGCTCCCAGAGCGAACGGACTCTTTGGGTCTGTTCATGACTTCCCATTGACCTACAACTAACTGTAAATTAAGACCTCAAGTAATCCTGTAATGCCCCAAAACCTAAGTGTCCTCAGTGAAGGACCTAAATGTTAAATATAAACACTCCTCTAACCTTCAGTCAGTCCAATCACTCGTCCTGCGTCAAGCCTTTCCTGTCGAGTTACCCAGGTAACGACCCTGATCCTGAGATGGGTCATCTATGCAGGTTGCAGGACACAGGACGACCTTTTACGCTGATGCTTGTTGTAGACGGAGTATCTGTCTTTTACTGTTATAGCTACAGCATACTGTCACCTTAAACAGGATGATGCTGATGGCGGCTTACTATTTGATGTGTTATTTTATCTTGTGTGGCAGCGGACGGACGCAGAAACAGCTGCTGGAGTGTATGGGATCAGGAGACAAGAAGCCTTCGCACTTTGAGAGGTGAGAATAAACTCTACAAGCCAGACATATCAGACGTCTCGGCCCCAGAATACACAAACACCGATGCTCTAATTTACCTCCAAAATCCAAGACAGTCAAGAACCACCAGAGGAGGTTTAGGGCTCCTACTTTTTCTGACTGGATGCCAAAAAAAAAAATATATATTTTTGCCTTCTCATTCTTTCATCCAGGACCTACTGCCAGTCGGACTACGATCCCAGACAGTGTCGCTCTTCTCCTGATCTCCTCACGGACGTCTCCAAACAAGTAATAAAATCTACCATTCACAGAGTTCATGGCCTTTTATGCACATACCATGCAAATACATATGAAGTAGAGCCACATTGATTAGTCGATAAGTTGTCAAGTCGACCGAAAAACTGGCAACTATTTTGAGTCTTTTTTAGAGCAAAATATCAAATATTTGGTGCTTTTCTTGTTTTGCATTTAGTAAATTTAATATCTTATGGACGTCTGATGACATCACTGTCATCAAATTTTTACAGTTTTCTGATATTTTTGTTCACCAAACAGTTGATTGGCAGAAGTCTAAAGTGCGTGTGTGTTTTACCTCCTCAGTTGTACGAGCACTCCCAGCCTTTCACACGGTCCAGTCATGCCTTGGCGGTCCGCAGTCAGGATGAGTTGGACCCACATCACCGAGGCGAAGATGACTTCGAAATCTGTGGAGGAGGGGCTAGACGCAGCCAATCATCCATCGAGGTCACCCAGAGGAGCCGCACTCTCTCCCAAGTCACTCCCCTTTCTCCATCTCTACACCAATCAACCCCCTCCCCCAAAATAAGATCTTCCTCCACATCTGTGGTGGAAGACGTGAGGATGGGACGGATTGGGACGCAGCGGCAAGCCCAAAGGCTAGCTGGCGTCTACGGCAATCGTTCACGGCGTCGGCCCAACCCCCAGCCACACCCAGATGCTGCTCAGCAGTTGGTTCTTCTCTACCCAAATAGTCCCGCCTACCAGTTTCACCCCATCCTCCCAACGTTCCCATTATCTGGTTCCTCGCCTCTCAGCCGACACCCCTACTTGTCTGACTACGTTGCCGTTTCCTCACTGGAGCGTTTCCCGCAGGCAAGAAGGCAGGATTATGTAACAATGGATGGCCTATCGCGGCCATGTTTCTATCCGCTAAGCCATGATTCCGCGTCCCACTCGCCAATCAGGAGGAACCACCGCTCCTCCGGCTCAGGCGGGCTGGGATTGGCTAGGGTTTACCAGCCGGGAAGCAACGGAGCGAGACTCTTGGGCGTTGGACATACAGAGGCAGGGCATTACAGTGATGACTCCAACTTCCTCCCAGGGCTGCCTCGCCGCGCAGCTAGCCAACCAGATGTCAAGTTTCACCTCTCAAGGAGTTCTAATCCCACCTTTAACCCAGCCTCTGAGTTTCGCCCCCTTGGTTACTACCCCCACCTGACACGGCCCTCCAGACCCACCTACCTCCCACTGAACTCCTCCCCTCTGCCTGACCGACCCACCTCGCTATGCATGATCGGAGGCACCACGGGAAGCTACAGCGATTCAGACCCGGAGGTTTTCTATCCGTACTACTGCCCACCACCCCCGCTGGGAAAAGTGGTGCGGTCCGCTGGACTAGCCAGGATGAGGTTCTCCTCTGGGAGCCTCCAACTGGACGAGGAGGAAGAGGAGGAGCACGAAGCGGCAAAGGAGAAAGCAAAACGTCAGTTGAACGGTGAAGATCAGCAGAAAGACACGACAGGAGACGACGAGGCAAAAGGTGCTGCGAAGATTACTGAAGTCACTTTGTAGGCAAAGACGAAAGCATTTCACACGTGGAAACTGGCAGGATGTTTAAAAAAGAAAAGCATCTACCACAGACTGTAGATAAAACAAGACAATATCAATAAATGTGATTACTTTAATTGAGAAGTATTGTTTTGAGGTGTACTGGCAGATGAAATGTACTGTTTTTGCCTTGTTTTAGTGAAAAACCCAAACTTCTAAAAACTCTGGCAACTCTTTAGTAGCCACAGCTGGAGAAACAAGCTGTACCAGCCTAGCATGGCTGTCCGTTGGAATCGGGTATCAACAGGTCTTCGGTTTCTTCTTCTTGGCAAATTGACGCCTGCTTCGTGAAGCAACAGCCAGCAGAAATGTAAGCCATGTTAAAGAGAAACTACAACTTTTATTACAAGTAATTTTGATATCTGGCCATTGGTTCAGTCGGACGGGGCAAGAATGAAGACCTTTAGGACTACAATTAAGTCTTTAGTGTTTCTGGGTGATGTAGCTGGGTGTGCACTTATTTTTTTAATGAATGTTTCTTGTTGATTCTGTAGAAAAACCTCCGTTTGCCATTAAAAGGATTATAGGAGGTGGAGAATTGTGGTCAAATTAACACAATGCAAATTGAGACTTGCAAATTGAATTAATCTGGCATGTTCCCTTGTTAAATATTATTGGGTAGTTTCACCCAAGCAAAACGATTATACACATTGTGGTTACAGGAATATAAATAAAAAGCATCCTTCAGAAAAAAAATAATCACCTCTAACTATAAAAAGGAAAGAATCTCTTTCTGTCCTTCAGTAGTCTCGACAGCTGTTCATTCGATCGACTTCGAACTTGGTGTCAATTGGATAAGCGGTTACAAGCAGCACTGCACTAGTTATAGTATAGAAAGAAACAGCTGGAAAACACATTTCTCAATCAAACTTAAATATTTATTAATAAAACTCCAAGTCCCGCTACAAAAAGAGTACATTTCTGTAAAATCTTACATCTTTCATTTACATTTTTCCCCTCAACAAGTATCGTATCCCTTATATATATAAAAAGACAAAAATATACAATGACCATGTTTTACACCGATCAGCCATAACTTTATGACAACTGACAAGTGAAGTGAAGAACATTGATTATCTGGTTACCATGGCACCTGTCAGTCGGGGGGGGATATATGTGGCAGCAAGTGAACATTTGTCCTCCAACTTGATGTGTTGAAGCAGGAAAAATGGGCAAGAGGAAGGATGTGAGCGACTTTGACAAGGAAACAAACTGTGATGGCTGGACGACTGGGTCAGTGCATCTCCAACACTGCAGCTCTTGTGGGGTGTTCCCGGTCTGCAGGGGTCAGTACTTACCAAAAGTGGTCCAAGGAAGGAGAACCGCCGAACCGGCGACAGGGTCATGGGCGGCCGAGGCTCATTGAAGGCTGGCCCGTGTGGTCCCAACAGAAGAGCTTCTGTAGCCGAAACTGATGAAACAGTGAATGCTGGTTCTGACAGAAAGGTGTCAGAACACACAGAGCATCGCAGTTGGCTGCGTATGGGGCTGCAGACCGGTCAGGGTGCCCACGCTGTCATAATGTTATGGCTGATCGGTGTATAGTGTCTTTGGTACAAGCTATCAGCAATAGCTTTGATTACAGCTCCCTTCATGCTCTTGAAAAAGGACCTGTGCTACTTTCCCATGTTAGGTATAAAAAAAAAAATTTAAAAAACAACACACAGGAGCGTTAAGAATCAACTTTCAGACATAAGTTGACAGTTCTCAGCAAAGTTTATCCAAACTTGATGCATATTGAAAAAGGACACAGTCTTTTGAGGAGCGAGTGGAAGACCTTTGTACCGTTGTGCACTGCTTGCAGATGCTGGAAATGTGTTTTTCCCCCAACCAGATACTTTTTGAACTACACACACCCCAGAAAGTGAATCCCAGAATTAAATCTTAGCCAACAGTCAAGTTGCTTCCAGACCAAAGGCAGAGTTAAGACTCACCACCATTTATTTGGGCCACTAACTGTGATGCTAATAGTTGTGCAATGCTGCCGGTTGTGTCTTACTCAAATGGCAGCCATTTTGAACATTTAACTTTATCTTGCAACAGTTAAAACAAACTTGAGGACTTTATACATGTTAAATAATTAGATTTAGCAAGTTATTTTGGAAACCATTAGCTAGCTTACGTGTTAGCAAGCTACTAGCTGACGGTAGCTCCCAAAAGATGAGTCAAAAATGGGTCCGGATTCTTAAAATTGATTTGTTTTTTACAGGTTTCTCACTACAGAAACTTAGGAATAAAGGTTTCTTAGATTCCTCAAGTGTGTTAAGCTTTAGGGGGTAGGTTTTTCACGTTGACCGTTTAATAAATAAAATACCATACGAATCCGTTACTAAAGATTGCTGATTTCAAGGTTTCTTCCACCGTCCTCTCAGCATTGTTCCCTGTGGTGGATTACATATTGGATAGCATTTATAATTTCCATTGCTGTAAAGTCAGAGCTAAAATTACAAAATTTACCCCTGATAACTGAATATTTTATGTGTTAGACTTTGAAGGGTAGACCTGACCTCCTTGGATCAGGGAACTGTTATTTAAAGCATTACTGAAGACAACAAAAAATATGTAATATTGGCATATAATCTGTCTCAAGTGCTACTGAACAAACATATAGACATCTACAAAGTCAAGACAAGTCATGACGCAAAACATACCACTGCTGATGGATGAGAACCCTCTTCTTTCTTTCTATTTATTTATTTATTTATTTGTGTGCTTCTCCAACAAAAACACGACATCTCCACTAAAGAAAAAAGTGACGTCTACTTTTAGAAAATGGCTGATAGCATAAATAATTAAGGCACGTGATGGTGATTTTAAATATAACTTAATCACTCAGGGATTTGCTGTTGACCAAAAAGTCTGCTGCTTTTTCAAAAATGAAGCTCAAGCAACGGTTACATTTTCAACAACAACAACAAAAAAATGGAGGTTGATGACCCTAAAAAGGGGAACAAAAACAACAAACTGTTCTAGCCTGAAAATGGTTCTAACAAAATGCAGCTGTCTTTCGAATTCAACTTGGGAAGAAAAAAGGCCTTCAACCAGCAGCAGTGAATGAATATATATATATAATATATATAGTGTATATATTACATTAGTAGTGTGTGTGTGTGTGTGTTTTGTGGGTGTATGTGTGTGCGTGTGTGTGTGTGTACAGCGAGGAGACATCGCACAGCAAATTATCCTCTGTTTTCCAATCATCCAGCAGCGTCACCGTACGGAGACACAGTCTCTCTTCACATAACGTACTTCCTGTTTCGATCCATCCTTCCTTCAGTTGGTCGTGAATCTGAGGACGAGTGATGGAAATCAGGGAGGAGGGAGAGAAATCAAAACATTTGGTTAAACAAACGATCTGGACGAGGAAGATGCAGACATCTTGTTCTGAGTAATACAGCGGGTGAGAGAGAGAGAGAGAACCCAAGAGATGCAGCAGACAAAAAGACAAAAACATTAAAACATGAATAAGAAACTCAGCACAATATTCATTTTGACAAAGACTAAAAAAAGAAAGCAAAAAAAAAAAAAAAGAAGGACCTCTGCCAGAAATACAAGAAAATAAGTAGCAGGCAAAAAAACTCCAACAAAGTGAGAAAGAAAGAGGAGACGGAGATAAAAAAAATGTCAAAACGTACTTCTGGTACCTGGCAATGATGTGTGTGACCATCCTGTCTGTGATGCCTGGACAGACCTCTTCAGCCAATCGGATGTTGCGTTCCAGCTCCTCGATGGCCAGTCGCTGCTCAGAGTGCTCCTTGTGCTGCTGCTTCAACTGCAAGAACAAGACAACGACGACAATAAAACACGTCTGCCATCTGCGACGCTGCTTTTTCGCAGAAAACTAGCAAAACTGTCTCTGCGTTTTTGAGGACAGAGCTCATGACCTCATTCAGACCCCTAAATTCCTGAAACCGACGCCAGGCTAGCTGTTTCCACTCTTTATTCTAAGCTAAGCTAACCAGCTGTGTGCTGTAGCTTTAAATTTAAAAAAAAAAAAAAAAAAAAAAAGGACAGAAATGAGAGCGTATCGATCTTCTCATCTAACGCTCAGCAAGACAGTGAGGAAAAAACGATTTACCCAAAATGTCAAACTAGGCCAAAAACAAACAGACGAAATGGGAGCTACTATGCAAAATGTAAATATCTGCCGATGAGTCATGTTTTACGCATAATTTCAGGTTAGTTATAATAAGGTTAGTCTCATTTCACACTAAAAGTCTGTTTATATTAAATGTCTGCTTCTGCTGTATTGTTGCTCTGGAGCTTTCCTTTGGTTTTGCCGAATCCCCCCCCCGACCTTTTGGGATTATCCAGAATGGCAGGAAAATGACTCCAAATTCAAAGATCGTGACTCAATATTGAGCTGCAATATCTTCATGCAGCTAAGCCGTGCAGAAAATGACACAAAATATTAGTTTTATTTGACCTTTAAAGCTTTAAGGCTGAAGTGTGTGTATACACTGACCTCAGTGAAGACAGGAGAGATGACCGTGGTCAGACTGGCAGACTTACTCAGCTGATCCTGACCCTGCAGAGACGAGGACGAGGAGGAAGCATTTCATTTGGTGCAGTTCTGTACAGCTAAAGGGCACGGAATGTGTCCAAATATGTAAAATAGGATAGCGGCCATTTTTAAACTGGCATGTTTGACAAAAAATACCACAAAACGGCTTTTTAATGCGACGTCCACTTTGAAACACTGAGTTGTGTTTGTTTGCTTTGTTGAAATGTTTCTCACGTTTTCTTACGTTTACAACGTGAGAAACCGGTTTAAAAGTTTGTCCCTCTCACAAATACAGAAATGCTGTTTTCCCCTCAAAATTAAAACCATTAAGTACTTTTTATGTTCTCTGAAACTTTTGCTCAAAACAAAAAATCATTTTGACAGAGTTATAAACGTTCCTCCAACCACGAAAAGCTGTTTCTAAGAGTACATGCAGGTGATGTACCGATTTAAATTTGATGGATTACTTTCATGACTTTAACAACACACACAGAGAGATGGCACTGACCGTTCCATTGAGGACCTTCCTGCCCTCCGTCTTCTTCTTACGGACGGTGGTGAAGGACCACTCAGGTGACTCACTGTTCTCCTTATTACTGGACTCACTACACACACACACACACACACACACACACGTTAATAAGTGCTGCACTACGTACACGAAGACATAAAACAGATCTGATCGCAGTTAAAAACAAACAAACAGAAAATCAACATCTGGAAGTGAAGATTTTGCCACAACAAAAAGTAATCAGATTACCCGTCCGAGTCGTCTGAGCTGCTGTCGCTGTGCCCCTCCTCCTTCCACCTCCTGTACCTGTCAATCAGCTCGCTGAGGTAGGACGTCTTCTTACAGTGTTTGATGATGAACTTGTGCTTGAGGAGCTCCTTGGCTGTGGGACGCTGCACGAAGCGAGAGAGCAAAGTTAATTTAAAAAATGAAAAATAAAGGAGTAGAGAGGAGAGGAGCTGTTAGTCCACCAGGGGGCAGCAGGATGCAACTACAGTCACACAGATAACAAAGGGAAACTGGCTTAAACTGAATGACAAGAGAAAACATTACTTTTACTCAAAGCTCCTAACCCTAAAAACTACCCAAATTACTATAAAAATGGAGTTCAGTATCACTAACAGCAGAAAAAAGTCAAAACAAGTCAGGATTTAATCTGTACTTTGGCATCGAAATCCTGTTTCCAATACTTCCTGTATGACGGCAAGATTTGGTCGTTGGTGAACAAATACGTTCGCTGTTGTCTGACGGATTCAGTAAGAAGAACATTTTGAGGAAGAAGCATTCAGATCCTTCACCTACAAGGACTACCAATAAAAACACTCCATTGCTATTTAAATACATCATCATTTGTGCCATAAACAGTTAAAGAAACCACTTGGGAAGTTTAGAAGAGAAATGTCTTTTTGGTGGAACTGATAACTGAAACAAGCTGGAGCAAAGCACAGGTACCTTAAAATTGTACTTACTTTCCACCAACATACAAAACACAACACACAATTTAAAAAGAGGAATAAAAGCATATGAACACCATAAGAAAGGTCCAGCAGCAACAAAAAGGCTTTTCAAGATACTGTAGAGGGAAATATCCCATTACCAAAAAAAAGTGAACAACAAAGGTTCATGAGAGTGGATCTAGATTGCAGGTGTGTCTTACAAAGGTCGGGTCCTTGTTGAGGCAGGCCTCTGTGAACTCTTTGAAGCTCTTGGAGAAATCTCCGCTCAGCGTCGGAGGAGGAGACTTGGGGATGTGGAACAGCACTCGCATCGGGTGCATGTCCGAGTTCGGGGGTTCTCCCTTGGCGAGCTCGATGGCCGTGATGCCCAGCGACCAAATGTCGGCCTGGAGAGCCACACAAGAGTCAGAACGACACCCGTTACTGCAGACGGCTAGCAATCAAACGCAAAGCAAACATTTTTCATAGGTTGACGATAGATCTCAATGTTTCCTTCAGCGTTTTGTTGACCGCAGTTTCCTGAGGTGCAAAGTGCCCTATAATATTCTGCATCGCTCCCATGCAGAGAGAAGCCCGGTCACACGACCACAACAGGGAGAGATTGTTTCTCGTGTCACCGAAGTTCAACCACCGTGAATCCAAACTGAACACAGCTGCTGTTGGTGACGAAGAAAACAAATTGGCTAAAAGCGCAACTTCCTCCATCGGTGTGGCTCTGTTGCGACAGATGCTTGTCAAAAATCCCGAATGCAAAATGCAATTTTTAAATCGAGCAGCAGCAGCATTTTAGGCGCCTGCGGCACCTGAAAAACAAACAGACTTGGCTTGTTGAGTCTGTTATTTTTGCAATTATGGGATTAATTGTTTAGACTAAATTGTAAAACAAATAAATTAAAATCAGACATCTTCAAAAATGTTTGGTCAAAACAGCACATCTGTTTTTTTACTCCTTAAATAACGTAAAACGAATCAAATGTTTTCATTACTTTTCTCTAAAAATCGACACGTTTTAGATTCTTGTTTCGCCGCCTGTTGGGAATAGAGACAGTCAGGTGGTTTGGATGACGGTTGTTTGAGGCTGACTTTTTGTTTGCACGACGGCTGTGATACCCACTAACCATATGTCAACCTGGGCCAGAACACACACACACTTAAATTAATGTGAACACACACTGAGACGTCACACAGTGTACAGTTGTAGCAGAGCTGCTCAGGGTCACATTACAACAGGACGCTCTGTCACTGTTTGACTTAACTCTGCCAGCTCCATTACTGTTACACACTGAACATATGGCTGCCTGTATCAGGAGACCACACACACACACACACACACACACACACACACACACACACACACACACACAC
>JAVQJF010124334.1:0-34254 GCA_036023855.1 Gadopsis marmoratus | reverse complement strand
AGGTCCTTCATTCCCACCGCAATCAGACTGTATAACGCTGCAGTATAATCTGCCGGGTCACTGTTACCACAACCCACATCACAGTAGGACTGATGACTTTCATGCACCTTAGGGTCTTGCTTTTATGTCTTTTATGTTTATTGTATTGTGTATATTGTGTATATAATGTTTTAATTTTTAATTGCTTTTATTTAATTTCTTCTTTCTTGATTTTTGAGCTGCTGTAACGGTGATCTTTCCCCCTGTGGGATCAATAAAGTTTATCTTTATCTTTATCTTTATCTTACTTACTACAATTTCAGTTTTTGCTCAAAAATGATTTCAACTTTGGGAAAAGGAATACAAATAGTTGGTCAATTATATTAGATAATAACACAAATCCATCTGCCTGTTTTACAAAGCAGGATTACGAAGACATATGCCTTTCATACAGGAGCCCTATGAGACACCCAGGAGATGTGCTTAGCTCTTTGGACTTGCAAAGATCCTTCCATCCTCATGAGATGACTCTGCACAGACACCTGAACACGTGTCTTTTTAGACACCTTTGTGAGACAGGCACTAGCTAGGCAACTAAGTACACTTGTATATTTCTGCAAAATAGCCTTTGGGCTGTGGTTGCCTGGTAGCAAATGTAGACAAGGCAAACAAAATATCCATGGCAACACGAGACACTGAAACACATGAGCCATGGTAAAGAAAAAAGAACAATGGCTGTGTCTGAAATCACTCCCTTGCACACGCTTTCACTATTCCCTAAATAATAAACAGTTAATACTTAATTCACTCCATACTGAATACTGCATTGAGATAGAAGTTATCACCACTGACAGTTGTAGAGTTTATTAACTTTCATTTATATTTATTAAAAGTACTGTTTTGTGTGATTTTTAGCTGAAAACAGCATACATGCTATGGGTACTAATGTTTTATTACACTGAGCTTTTGAGGGCCCAATATAGTGCATACATTTTCCCACAAGTTGGGAAACTCAGATGCTCTCACATAATCCTGTAATCCTGTTTGGAATCAATGCCAACACAGGGACAGTCAGGTGTCATTTGTGCAAAAGTGTAATTATCATGTAAGTGTACACGCTCAAAATAACTGTCCACCTGTTCTGTTCTCTTGACTGATTAGCAAACTTAACTAGTTGCGTGTGTTCAACTCACGAGAACAGAACAGAATAAGAAAAAGATTTTTGCAGAAACACTCACAGTAATGAGGGTCAACCACAGATGCACAATGGTACATGATCATACTTCACAAAAACCATTCGTGACAAGTATAGCTGTCAGGTGCAAATACTGCAGGTTTTCTGGGTGATTGTGTTCTTTAATCAAGTTCTAATCAAGGTCTAAGTTCTCAGGAATGCTCTTGCGTCCCATCCTGGCAAAGACTAAGTCCATCTAGGGAATAACAGGAACACAAAAACAAAGATTAAGAGACATGCAAATAGGAGTTTAATTGATGAATACTGCAGAGCTTTTAATTTTAGCTCTAGCCTTCTCGACGAAGGAGGTGAAGAAGTCTTTCCTCCCAAGAAATCCGGGTCCAACACAGAGGACATCGATGTCAGCACCTGTCAAAACAGCACAGATTCATAAGTGGAAGGCCTATATATAAATGTGTAACAATGCGGAAAACCACTATCTTTACCATGTACTATCAGAGGATACAATGCACCACTGAAAGAAGCTAGATGCTTTGGCCCCTTCATTGTGAAATATATGGCATACAAATGTAACACACAGAAAGTATACATATAAAAGCTGCCGCAGTCCTGACATGCTCTAACAGTTGAGGAAAGGAACTGTTAATTACTTTTTGAGTGAACTCCCAGGTGATAACATCCAAATGGGAAGATCTTGCCTACGACATTGTCTGTTACCATTTCAGATAAGTTCTAAAATCCCCAAAAAGTATGTAAAAATGCATATAATATGCAACATGTTTTCAGTCATATTTGGAGTTACTTTTGAAACAACAACATATATAGAAAGAATGTCTTACCATTGCTTCACAGATTTCTTTCAGCCACTCCTTTATAGAGTGGGTCCAGTCGTTTGATGACCTTCTCTCTGCAAATAAAATGCAAAGCGCATTTTCAAATATTGTCATTTCTCTGAAGCAAAGTATGATATGGTCCCTTTCATTGGCATTAGCTTCATTCACTGAAGATTTCTTAATTGGTTACTCTGTTTGTAGTAATAACGTGCCCAAGTAAGAGGTCTCAACAGTGGCATTGAGTGACACCGAGTCACAAAATCATGCTAAAACTCAAAGGGTTTTTATTTTTATCAGTTCTACCCCTCCAAGCTGTATTAATTACAATATGATAATAATGAAACAAAAAAAGATGTAGCACACCTGTGATGCAGCTCCAAGTCATCCTCAAACACACTGTATGACTTCAGGGGGTCAATCAGCTTTTTGATCTGGATCAAGTCAGCCTCCTCGGGCAGATCCTTGCTGATAGGATCAGAGATTCCATACCACTTGTGCATTTTTGGGAATAGTGGATCTTGGATCTCACGTGGACTGAAAGCGAAATTTGCATGTTAGTGCACTATTAATGACACAAAAAAGTATATACATGTACAGCTATATCAAGAAACATTGGTAGGAAGGAAAAGGTGTGAATATTAGGTGACTTGAGCCTAAGCCTAAGTGCTAAGAAATCTGAAATAACTAGAATAACTCAAGGCTAAAGTAGTGTAGTTCACACACTAGATGGCAAGATATACACTGGACTAGATTTTGGACTAGTTGGTGGAATCAGGGAACAACGAGATGTCAGCAGGACAAAAATGACGCACGAGCCTCAACCGTGCATTGTGTTCGATCTGTGTTGGCACCGTTTTTCTTTTAAGAAAATGCACAGATGTTACAGATGTTCACAGATGTGAAATGTTTCTGTCCAAATATAAATGGTTTTGATTCTACTTGTGCTTTTTGTCAAATATATTAATATATTATATTGTCTGTTTCACGAATGATAATAAACAGCTTTCTTCTTCTTCTTTTAAACTTGCTGCTGCAAACATGGCTTTTAGGCGGTTAGAGATTTCTACTGATCCCTGATCAATCTGTTCATTTCTACACAAGTGTGAACCAAATGTGTGTAATTATATTTCAAAGATGTCACATCTGCCTTTTTAAGACCAGAGAGAGGGTTGTTGATTATCTATAGGGGTTGTTTCATACCAACACTGTATTAACTAATGCACCACCACAAGTCGAAGGAAGGCATGTGGTCAAGCCGGTCAGTAATGTACAGTATGCAGGTGAGCCACTTGTTCGGTCAATTTAAGCATAAAGAATCAAATCATTACAATTACAGTTTCCAAGAAATTGGACAATTTTTAAGCAATTGCATGAAAGTAGACTTTGAGAATATGTTAAACAATGGCATGTTGTATGTAGGATCTGCTGATGAAAATGAGCTTGTATGGCTAAATTTGGCACAGTTACATGACTGACCTAAGTGCTCATGTTAATAAATATGCATTGTCGCTTCTTAAATAAAATAAACATAAAACATGTTTTCTCAAAATACAAGACAAGTTGGGAAACTCGCATAAAAAGAAACAAACTGGGTGGAAAGTGATGTGCATGTGGTGTATTTTGTACATGGCAAACGTTTTTTTCAACTTGTTATTGAAAAGGTCCACATTTTCAGTAATGCTCTTCAGTGCCACCTGGGCAAAGACTAAGCCATACCTGTCAACACTGGAATTTTAAAATAAGGGACATTTTCCGGTGGCTCCCACAACCCAATCACTACCATGTAAATGAAAGCACATAAGGGTGTACGCATTCATGACATACATGTTTATTTACAGTATGTATTACTTGAATGAGACATGTACACATTATGCAATCATTTCATTGTGACAGTTGCTACACTACGGTTGAAATTGTGACAAAAGCTTAAGGCCACATTATTTTTGGTGCACATAAGCATTGACATCTTCACCTCAGCTTTGGTCACTTGATCTGCCTCCGTAACATTTCCTGTCACAAATGTCGTCATTGACAGGGTTTGTATTTGTGCCTCTTGTGCGCACTTTTGCTTCGAAGATTTTAACTGCAGCCATCATCACTGTCTGCCTGCACCTCCTTTTCAGCCACTTTTGCCGCAGTGCCTTCTGGGAGAAGGAGTATAGATGTAACACTCTTAGTCTCCACATACTACTCCTTTTCTGCAGTAGCGTCGCTCCCACTGTTAGCCCCACATGGTGCTCCTCTGCCTGCTCACAGTGAACCAGAAGGTCCTACCCCGGCATTGATCCTGCTGGCTGATGTCATCTCTTATCATCAAAGAGCTCAAACTTCCAAAGCCAGACTCTTTGAACTACTTCGAGTTCACGTCTATACCAGACAAAAGGACCAGGAGCTCGACGTACCCATGTATTTCAATACAGTTCAGTTGCTTAATGTGTTGTTTTCATACTGTATAGCCCTTTATCATAATTTTTTTACAAAGTGAGTATCCTTTATGGCTGCTGCATGATGTAATTTCTATTATTCCTAATTGTGTTTAATTGATATTCTTATTATTATTATGTTGAGTATAGTGCACAATCTACAATCTACAATCTGCATGCATATTGTTCACCAAGGACAACAGCAATGATTTATCCTATAGTGACTCAGTATCTTTCTTTATCTTTTTTGTCTTTTAATTATTACCTGTTGGTGATCTCTTTTTCTGTGAAAAAAAGACTTAGAAAAAACAACCTGCTGCCTTGTTTAACACGACATGTAATGCAGATCCACAGCTGTATCCATCACGGGACAGTCTAACCAACGGTCTAGGATTCCTTTTAGAACATACAGTATTTGCCTAATGGCTTCTGACTTGGCAGTTTGGGATGCAAGCCTAGTTATGATTAAAAACTATCTTTATTTTCATAAGCTGGTTGACTGACAAAAAGCTGGGCCCCATGCATGTGCAGTTTCAGTGGGCCCACTTCCACCTCAAATACATCCATTGTCACGCCTGTAGCCTACAAATGGCAGAAATAACAAGTAAACACATTGGTTATTAGGGTAACAAGTTATTAAGTGTTAATATGACATTTTAAAAGGTACACTATTTGAAATCTCAGAATATTTCTACCCCTCTTTTCAAAAACATACTGTAGGTAACTTACTGTGTGAAGATTTCACTCTGAGGTTTTACAACATTATTTCTGTCAGTCTTTATTATACCCTTAGCATAAGACAAAAGTCTTCTGCTATGACTGCAATGTAAGGTCAAAATCGTGACAAGGACAATGTTAGTTTTTTCATTACAAAGACATATTGTAAGGTTAAATGCCACAATTAAGTTTATTGGCCATGAATGTGTCTTGTCTGGAAGTTTCTTACTCTACATTTTACATAAATGAGATGGTCTGGTTAGGCTAGAGCACCAATACAATTTGTTAATACCGCAAATAATTGATACACATTGATAAATAACACATGCAGACATAAATCTTTGTAATTCAGTTCAAATAAGCTCAGTTAAGGAGCTCACATCTATAAGTATTTATATGTAATATATTATATGTTTCATATATATATACTGCCATGATATTTCAATTTTAATGGTTTTGAAATTGAAATGGAAAATGAAGCAGCTCCTGAACCTCTTGATTTAACAGCGTGAGAGTTTTAGTGTGTGATTTTACTTTTAATTCCTCCTGAGCCCCCAATGGGGAGCTTGCCTTGCCTATACGTTATGTACCACAGCACCCAGACCTTAACTGTGTATCAAGCTAGCTGACACTAAAAATAGAGCACTTTTCAGCATAAGAAGGTTCAGTAAAGTAAAAAACGGATTTGCGGTCCTTGACTTTGGCGGGCCACGTTGTCCAGCAATCCGCTAAACTGTCTCTCCTGTAGTGATGTGTCGATCATGAGTGAATCTTTCACCAAACTACTCCTTTGTTATGTACTAGTAGGAACTACTTATCTCAGAGTAAGTCGATCATTTGGCATGCGCATTGTGCAACAACAATGTATGAGTTTTGTTTTTCTCACATGACAGCTACACAGGCTCAGTATTGGACAGAAAAGACTAGTATGAGGAGTAGTTCTTCAAATTGATCATTAATTTTACACATGGCCGCTACACAGAAATGACTAGTGCAAAATAAAAGGTGGCAGTAATGCACCGATAAGGTGGATGCCAACCTCCATAAAATTAGAAGAAGAAGAGGATTCTGATTTTTTTTTTTGGGGAATTCTGAGAATAAAGTGAGAACTCAAAAACAAATTTCACATGTGGCCCTAATCCTTTTACGTAAAATAGAGCTTCTTAACTTATTAAATAGTAAAGGCAGGCTTAACAAAAGCATGACAGACAAACTTGGAAGACGTTAAGAGGTATTTGAAGAAGGGTGACAAAATAAGTGAAGCTTGTTGTTAATGCTAGCAATTGCTAGGTAATAATTAAAATGGCTAGCTTTGTGCCAAGTGGAGCAAAATTAATGTCATTAGTTAGCGAGCGAAACAGACAGATGAGGGATTCTATGTGTTAAGTTCACGTAAGTTCACTTTAAATGGCTAACGTTAGTCAATATCATCATAAAATAAACAGTACCGGCAATGGTATATAATATTTAGTATTGTAAAAGAAAAAGTACAGACGCTGGTATATATGTTACCTGTACACATAATAAAGTCATGGAGAGCGAGAGTGGATGAACCCAGAGTAACCACTGGTGCGGGACCAAATCTAAATTCTTATAATCCAAATTAATTTCAGTTGGGAGTTTAACAAGAATATAACATTTTCTGAGATAGTATGTAAATGTGGACTTTATTCTGGAATTTCAATATGTTCAATATATTCAATGCTCTTTATTCTTAAATGCAAGCATGCATTTTATTCAATTTACAGTATTTGTATCTTAGCGTTTTCTAATTGTATCTTATTTTTTTAAGGTACGTTATTAGATTGACTTTTATTTCAGGAAACGCTTGAAGCGAACTGCACCATGTTTCCCGCATCAAAGTACCAGAAACACAAACTGTTTCCCATTAAAGCGTGGCTCAAGTGCGCGCACATCAAGCCACGCCCCTTTGCACATGTGAAAGACAAATCCCCGCCCCCGCATGCAGGCTATTATTTATAGGCGTTGATTTTCTGCATTTAGCGTCTGGATTTTCAGGTTCCAAACTGTGTGTGTGAGTGTGAGTGTGAGAGTTGAGTGAGTGAGTGAGTGAGAGAGAGAGAGAGAGAGAGAGAGTGAGTGCGAGTGAGTGAGTGCGTGAGTGAGTGAGAGAGAGAGAGAGTGAGAGTGACAGAGAGAGCGAGAGAAATTGTAGTGTGATTGTAAGCATTCCCAGCTCGGAAACTGACACCGCCTTGCACCGCAGGCAGGCTCCGTGTTCCTACATGCAAGTTACCGTCCTGGCTCCACAATCGTTGGCGAGCAATGACCGAAAGCCCCGCGACCAAGCCAGCCAACGGGGACGTGTGTCACCGAGTGAAGAACGGACTGAAACCGGAGAGAAACGGCTTGGTGAGGAGCCTCCACCGCTGCCATGAGCGACAGCACAAGCACCACTGCCACCCCGAGGAGGAGGAGGAGGTGAGGCCCGGGATGGGACGGGGAAGCCGGGGAAGCATCTACAATGTGGACCCGCGAACACTGACCCGGCCGATTCTGTCAGTGTTTTAATTTTCATCAAGTCCTGCGATATTAGGTTATGACACGAACAGCTTTTACACATTGGCCGAGTCCTGCTGCTGATTGTCAGACAGTTTGTTGTCATGGAATCCGGATTCTCGTGCAGAGCAAACGCCAAACTCCATAAAAAATATACTAGATTGAAGCGTTTTCTCTCATTCTTAATGGTATGCACCCCCTCGAAACATGAATCAAAAGCTGTCTCTGAATCATTATGCGGCGCTCTTTAATTCGGCACAATCATATTTACAATAAGCAGCATATGAATCATTAAAATCTCAACTTTATGAATTAATTTATACTCTGCTCCACCGCCCCCTCAGTTGTTTTCTAGCAAGGAGGTTGTTTGAAAAAAGGCGGGCGTGACACCGAAAGTTGACATTGCACTGAATTATAACACCGTTTAGTGCACAATATGTATGCCGAATTTAAGAAGACGTCTGGCTGCAGCCCCAGTTTGTTAATTTGATTCGAGGCACAAATGGGGGTGCACTACAACTCCTAACAACTTCCAAAATATGTTGAATCATACAGTATCTCGTGATGCACATACAACAGAGCCAGTAAAACAACTTGGGCCATTTCTCTACCTGGATAGGTTTGCAGTTGCATCTTTATCTCATCAGTTGAGTGTTTGTTAATCTTGGAGGGAGCGGAGTGTCTTTCCGCGCTACTCGTTTCCATCTCAAATTGAACTATGAAATTTGTTTGGTTTATATCAGGGTGCATATTGGCTGCAATCTTCTAAGTGACTGTATAAGTTTGAAAAATTGCCATTTTCTTGAAGTGGGTAATGAAGACTGAAGCTGTGATGAGTTGATGATTTGGGACACACTGAAGCAGTGCACCTGTTCAGTTAAAGCTGTCCATTGAGACTGCATGTATGCTGCGAAACTACTTTTTCCTAAGCGGCTAATGTAATTGTCCCCCTTGGGTGCAGCCCCTGTAACTGTCCCAATTAACAGGTCCCCTGTGATGTCATTAGATATTGTCACACGTGAGCATTTAGGCTGAAGGATATGTTGTGATACAGAGTTTATTTTTCCATTGATTAGAAAATTTTGCACTGCTGATTCACATGAAAATGAAACTGTAGGAAACTTTGCCCTGGTGTGTTTTTTAGGACTTTTTCAAAGCAAATTGGTTGCACATCCCGATTCCTGAGAAGTCAAAACATTTTCCGTAACCATCCGTTCCAGTAAGACGCTAATAACTGGCATCTTACTCAGTGGGTTAACCGTTTGGCAAAAGTAAATTCTTGTGCTGCTGGCTGGTTATTCCCATCACAAGATGTTGTCTCTGCAGAGAAACAGCCACTTCCCTCTGCTGATGTTTCAGTAAACTGGGCTGGGTTGTCTGAGAAAGTGAGTGCAGCCTGGTGACTGAACCGCAGCTGATTACGGTGAGGTATTTGAGAGAGAGGCATGACCGGTCACATGCAGTGCCTAATGGCAGCAAGCACAGATGAGCGCGAGTAGTGAGTTTCTGTCCATCCACATATCAAGATGGCGAAAATATGTGAAGATGAAATGTCTTTGCAAACGATCATTATGCATCTAGGGTTTGTTATTGAATTGTAGGTCACTCCCAAGTGCACAGATTTACATCAACACAACCAGCTCTTTCCTTATTTGGCAGTCAAATCTTCTCCCTGGCCTCCCACTTACAATTTGGCTGCACATAAGTCACCTTTAAGTGAGTTACAGAGACCTCCGCCAACTATAAGAACAGGCAAACTCTGTTTTTTCTACGCAGGCCACAGGATTCTTTGCGTTATGTAAAGAATGAGATAGTGTTAACTTGTATGTTTTTGCTTTTTCCTGCTATGTTTAACAGCGGCTCTGTATTTCTGCTTCTTTTAGCTATGTCTAACAAACCTTGCACTATTTGTCAAACCTGCCAGCAAACAGTATATATTTCATTCAAACTCCCAAGTAATGATTTGTTTTTATTATCAGTTAATCTGTCTGGTTCTTTTTTTGTTTTTTTTCCATCAATTACAAGACATTAAGCTTTTCAGCTCTAAAATTGCCTGTTCTAGCCAGGCCATTTGGGTTTTCAACATTTCATATCCAGAGTTTAAATGCTTCAACATATAACTAGAATATTATAATAGCCCACATATAAAGATTTAGTAATATCACACTTTGTTTTCTTAAAGCTGGCCATGTCATTGTCAAAAGGTTTTCCCCAGATCGGTGTCATTTAAATAAGACATTTTTTACTTGACGGCCCTATTTGCATTAGGGAGAAATTAGCCAGGGTAACAGATTTTAAATGCATCTCTCTGAAACACTATAATGGAGTTAAGAAACTGCTAAAATATTAAGAGCTATTACAAATATACAGCAATACTGACAATAGCTTTAATTATCCATATTTATAATTAGCTATTATCCATATTTTACCATATTTATTAGGTAACTTTCAGGGTTTTTTTTTTTTTTTTTTTTATTAAATCAATTTCACTACAGTAGATTCTCTGGTTTCCATGTTGCCCAGGTCCATGCAGCATCACATTATGGCAACCTGTGCAGCCGGCACTTCGAGTCCTTCGAAGAGACGCCGATGCTGGTGGCGGTGCTCACCTGCATAGGCTACGGCATCCTGACCACCTTCGGCTACCTCCGTAACTTTCTGCGTCACTGGAAGATCGAAAGGTGCCACATCGCCAGTGAGAGGGAGGAACAAAAGGTGAGAGGAGACACAGGACACAATGTGGTCTGGATATTCAGGTTCGCGCGCGCGTGTGTGCGTGCGTGTGTGTGTGTGTGCGTGCGTGCGTGCGTGCGTGTGTGTGTGTGTGTGTGTGTGTAACGGTTCCCAGCTCGGATAAAGTCCCCACCTTGCATCGCAGTCAGGCTCCGTGTGGAATTGTTTTTTTGCATTGTGACGCAACATCCCATGGAGAAGGAAGAACACACAACCAAATGATGAAATAAATGCAGACATGATACACAATTATTAGGCAAGTGTGGAATACCGCATCTAAACAAGTTTGGATTTGCCAGTTAACAAACCTGACAGTGGCCCTGGTAGTGTTCTTTTTACACCCTGTATTCCTGAAAACAGTTTTCCTATAAACACGGCAGTGTTGCAACATGTCATGATTCTGCACAGTGACAATGGCATGTGCAAAATTGCTGTGAAGGATAACAAGGCCATGTGCGTTTCAGGTGTTGAATGGAACTGATTTCATAGACTGAGCTCTAATTACACGTTGCCTGGCAACTGAATGTTTGTCTCCTTCATGTAGAATCAATAGTGATAACAAATGGAACAATCTGTTTGTTTTCTTAACCAGGCTGCACCAAAGTGATATTTCCACTCCACAGAACCTCCCGACACTGGAAGCTATAGGCTCTCACATTTCAAGCACTTTCAACTACATTTGGCCAGCTTCACCTCACATTGTTTGGACATCATCTTGTCAACCGCAAAGATATCATAACCAGGAAACAGATTGCAGGAGTGTCTGCCTGCGTGCTGAAACACTCAGCAGTTCAAAAAGAATGGAGTGTGCCTCGTTCATCAAATGCAGACTCACTGCTGCAAATATGGCATTAGAAATATTCACCCTAAAGGTGTCATTGCTTTCACAAATTCCTTAAATGTGCCCTTAGGAATGCCTCTTTTTTTTTATTTATTTATTTATTTTTTTTGGTCACATTACATATTAAGTCTATTGTCTGTTCTGCTCTCTGGAGTGGAAGGTGGCTGTAATGCACGTGGACGCCAACCGCCGTAAAACTAGAAGAAGAACGTTTTCGACCTGTTATGTAACGTTTGATAGTGAAGGCCATTGTTTTTAAGTATTTGGTCTTGTTGAGGAAGGGAAGCCAGTGTGATAGATGTGGGCAGGTCATTAAATCACCCTGAGGATTTCCCGCGGATGTCGCCTCCAAGAACCCAGGAAAAATATATCGGCTTTCCAAAAGTATGAATGGCACGTAGTTCTTTGAAATTGTTTTTATACTCTTAAAACAAGAGCTACATTCCTACATCCTCTGTACCTCTCTACTCCTCCTCATTATGGTCTCTTTATTCATCCACGTGTAGGAATTTGTGCCCCTCTACCAGGATTTCGAGAACTTTTACACCAGGAACCTCTACATGCGTATAAGAGACAACTGGAACAGGCCCGTATGCAGCGTCCCAGGGCCCAAAATGGACCTGCTGGAGCGAACCTCCCATGACTACAACTGGACTTTTGAGTGAGAAAGACACAGCTTTTACGCAAGACTGTTAACAACGTAATCTGTGAGTTAACCTCAAGGTATTCAGACACGTGGGGCAGAGCAGGAGGTCTCCATGGGAAAATAGCAAAGGATTGCTGTATGGTCAAGGATTAGTGCTAACGCTCTAACATTACTACAAACGAAAAGTGACACATTTCACTTGAAGACTGTAATGTTACTAGTCTACATGAATGCTGAGCAGGGTTATGCACCTGCTAGCTGGCCAGAGCTGACAGCTTACAATTTCATGTCGTTAAGTCGTATGAAAGAGGAAACTGGCACTAAGTGAATGGGGCTCTTGAGCTTTTGAATGTGTAATATTGTGGTGCCTGCAGTTCTCATTAGTCATAGAAGGGATTTGGTTTCTGTGTGTCTATTGAAAAATCTGGTAAACTAGAGCTTCCACTAACAGTTAATTTCATTAGTCATAATTCTGACTGTATTTAATTATTGGTCTTTTTAAAAACGCCCATCCCACTTTTCCAGAGCCCAGGTTGATGTCCGCAAAAGTCTTGTTTGTTCTGGCCAACACCCAGAAATATTCAGTTTACTGTCAAAGAAGACCTAAGAAAACCAGCAAATATTTGCATTTGTAAATCTGGAACCAAGATTATCCCGTCCATTATTGAGTGATTTAGGTATGCTCTAATACAACCATTTCTCACCCAGTTCTGATTCCAGTACCTCAGTTTCCAAATTTAAAATGTGTATACCTCACTATGTGGAACTCATTTAAATCATCATTATGTAAAGTAACATCTGGCCAGGGATTGCTGTGGTTCTAAAGCCTGAGTGGATGGCCCGCTGTTACTATATGCGTGTAACTGATGGCAATGATGGCTCTGAATTGTTATATTATGACATTGACGAAGAAACTGTATTTAATGAGCCAATATCGATTTGGTGCATCCTTAGATCCCACATTCATATTTGAGATGAATCGAAACAGTTTGTCCGAACTTAGTGAAAAATGCCCATCACATCTTGTTTTGTCCAACCAATAGTCCAAAACCCAAAGATATTTAATTTACAATACCTCAACTGTATTATACCGCAGAGTTACATCAACACCCCTCAGACACATTCTTATCAAGAATATACATCATGCTCCCCAAATGTTGCATGTATTGTAGGGTCGGTGTACTGTATTGCATTATAATGTATAGAGTAGTTATTGTCTTCATCCTGTCCGTCTTTGCATCTAGTGGACTGTAGTGACTTGGTTTTCTTGGTTTTTACCATGTTAACATGGCCCAAATCAAATTTTATTCCTCTTTGCATGTGACCGACATAATTTCTAACTGGGATACATACTGTATTGCGAAACCCAAGTCTGAACACTCTTGTCAGTGTTCATCTGACATCAATGTCACACCGACCTCGCATTTGTCATCTTGACTCCTCTGTGGTGTTTGCGAGGACAGCCGCAGTGGAGGTGTTCAGTGGAGGGGCAGCGAGGTGTGTGTGAAGTCTGACACACTGCGACAAGAGCAGAGAGCAAAATCCGAGAAAATGGAGTGCCAGTGAGAGAATTGTGGGGGTGGGGGGGGTGTGACCGCTGCATCAAACAGACACCGCTCGAGATCAGAAAGATTTAAAAAAAACAAAGGACTATCCTTCTGTCTGGCCTTTCACTCCACTTCAATTTTGATTTTAATTAGCTGTACCAGTCACTACTATTAACCGTATCAATAAGCTTGTAAAAACATTAGCTTCCCCTCACTGATTGCTTCCTCTGTCTGATTGTCTTTCTCTACCTCCCTTCCAGGTACACAGGTCGGGTACTGCACGATGTGATTAACTTGGGCTCCTATAATTACCTCGGCTTTGCTGAGAACACGGGTCCATGTGCGGACTCCTCAGCCGAGGTCACCATGAAGTACGGTGTCGGCGTTGCAAGCACCAGACAGGAGATTGGTAAAACAGCTTAGCAGCAGGAATGTGCAGGGATGAATTCACCACAGTAAACGTCAGAACGTCATAGACCAGTTTGTTTTGTAAACTAACACAATAGCTTTGAGAAAAGTGTGTCTGGAGAATTTAAGCTAATGCTGAAAAGCATGTTAAATATGAAGCTGCAGCCAGTTAGCTTAGATAGCGTAAAGACTGGAAAAAGGGGAAATGGCTAGCTTTGGCTCTGTCCAAAGTTGACAATATCTTGTTTTCAGCAGTAAGTGAAGTGATCTATAAAGGTGCTTGTAAGCAGATTCTGACAGAGCAAGACTAGCTTATTGTTAATCTTTATGCTAAGCTAACCAGCTGCTGGCTCATGAGCGTGGTATCTAACTCTCTGCAATAAAAGTAAAAATGCGTATTTCTCAAAAGTGTCAAACTCCTTTTTAACCTTTTTTTTTATATTTAAGGAACCATAGCCCTTTCAAGTGGAGATATTTTTTAAATCAAAATGGAGGATAAACAATAACGATGATGGTAATTAAAACATAGACAAAATATATACATTTAAAAACAATTCACACATTCATTGTGCTCCAACTCAGTTGTCAGACACTAAAAGAGTTAAAAATCTGGTATCTTGATGAGTATCAAACTTTCAGTTCAGTTGTAATCACTTCCAGGACAATGGTGAAGATCTGAAGGCACTGTGTCCATGGGTCTGTTTTGGCTTTAGATATCTGTGGCTTAAGTCCGTCTGCAGCAGAAGTCTTATAAGATCCAGATCACCCCAGAGGATGTCACATGGCTTGCAGAGTAGAATCAATGGCACTTTTCTCTTTACACGGGGAGAAGGCCCGCCCACATTTTTGATAAAGAGTAAAATAGTGTGTGCTCCATTAGAGATGTCGGCTGTAAATCTAATAAATGCATGCTTATACTGCACAGATCATACATAATCTAGCACTGAGAGACAGACTGACTCGACGAATGTCTAGCACATGGACGTTTGAAAGATTACAGCCGTCTGGCATTAACTGGAAGCAGTAACTTCTGCAGATAAAAGTAAGGAACCAGTACCACCCAAAGAGTAGCATCTACTCCTCCAAAGAAGAGTGTAGTATCAATCTTCTCATGCAATTGTCAGCAAGAAGGCGAATAAGCGTATTAACTTTTACCAATCAATCTCTGTTGGCATAAATCTTTGAGGTTTTAGTTGGCATGTGTTTATGGTGATCTGCATTGCAGGCATGTTACTGCATTTCGTTGTCTCAGTACGTGTACTCTGTGCAATGACAATAAAGTTGAATCTAAAAAAAAAAAATCTCCTGTTTGTCTGCATCTCAGGTAACCTGGACAGACACGAGGAGATGGAGAAACTGGTGGCGAAGTTCCTGGGCGTGGAGTCAGCCATGGCGTTTGGGATGGGGTTTGCAACTAACTCTATGAACATACCGGCACTGGTAGGCAAGGTAAGACCACAGGTGATAGATGTTTCCTTGGTAGAACTAGGATTTATTCACTTTTGCCTCAATTTCTTACCTCTATGCTTTGGCTTGCTTTTTGTGTTGTCACAGCACTTTCTCTCCTCTTTGTCTTCGCTCTCTGTCTTTCTTCTGTCTCACTGTCACACACTCTCTATATTATTTATTATTTATTTGCCGTGTTTTCTACCAAGCACTTCTGTTTGCAGAGTGTAGAGTGCATTTATCTTTAACAAAACTGTCGCATAACCTCACACTATCGCATCTTACCAGTAGCACCAAATGCACAGAAACCACAAAACCACCCTCTGGCCTCATATCGGGAGGAAGCACTTCCTGTATGCAACTGGTGGCACGACAGTGTCTTGAGTGGAAAAATAACAAAGAGTTCCGACCAGTCTGTTTTGTCACTAACGTTGTTTTGCAGGCAGATGCTTGTGGTGAGTGATAACCAAATATCATTTAGCAGCCTGTGAGACTGCTGCTTTCAATTGTTTGGTTTTTTTTTTCTTTTGAAATGATCAGTGGTGGAAGAAGCATTAAGATTATTTGCTTAAATACCACGCCACAGTGTAAAGGGCCTTCAATCCAAACCTTACTTAAGTAAATGTATATATTATATTTGATGTTTCTGGATTATTATTACTGCTGTTTTAACTGCTGAAGATGTTTAAGGGTGATAAGGGCATCATATTCTATAAGCTCATTATGTTGCTGTCCTGTGAAAACCACATATCTCTAAAAACCTTTCATGAGCTCAGCTTTGTGATGATTTATTTTCCACCTAATCCAAGGAGGGTTTTAAGAGTTTATTTAGCTTAACATGTAGGAGAATGTTCTCCACCCATAAAGAAACATGTAATCCTTCAGTTTATCAGAAGATTTAAAATTTAATATCACAGAATTTGGAGATGCATGGTTTTTCATTGGACAGGAAGTGTGTGGAAAATTGTCATCTGAAAAGTAGTATGCAGTTGCATAAAATGGAAATACTCAAAAGTACAAGTACCTCAATGTTGTATTAAGTAGATTGAACATACTTAGTCATTTCCACCACTGGAAATGATGCAAAGTTATAAAAAGGTGCATTTTCATCAACAGTAGTTGCTCAATGACTTCCTTAACATAGCAAGTAACACTATCTGCTACTAAAAACCAATCTGACATATGAATCATTTATACATATTGAAGTTGGTCTGGTGCCTTGCAGGGCTGTCTGATTCTGAGTGATGAACTGAACCATGCCTCTCTGGTCCTGGGAGCAAGACTCTCCGAGGCCACCATCAGAGTCTTCAAACACAACCGTGAGTTTGTGATCACAAATGGGTCTTCCTATAAGTATGTCTCCTACCTGCATTCATAGGTGAATTTTTTTAATTCTTTTTCCTGCATCTGTGTGTCCATTTCTGCTTGTCGGTCCCCCAGCTTTTGTGGTTTCCTCTATCTTCATACATTGCTTCTTTCTCTACAACTCTCTAAAGCTTTTATTACTTTTATCTATCTGTCTAGCTATCACCTAATTATAGTCACGCAAATGATCTGCGCTTCATGTCAAATGCAGAGGAGAAGAGCTAGCTAGCTGCTAGTGGTGGCTCACATACTAAAACAAATATTTTGAGTATTGGTTATATTTAGGGTGGCTCACAAAATAGCAATTGCTCTTACAGACCATGAAATACATGAATTGTGTGTATCTGTGTGTGTTATTAGTTGTAAAATAAATTATTGGCCAATAGTTGTTTAAAAGCCACTAGGCATACTAGCCACAGCTGGCTACGCAGCTACACCCATATTGCATTGTTTGTTAGCATTTTTGACGGACATTCTGGTTTGATTAATTCACGTCATATTATATTATCCAGATTTGTCAGATAGTATAAAACAATGATAATGCCAGAATATTTCTGCTTAATGCTAATTACTTTTGTCTGTGCATGTAATTGTTAGCAACCAACCGTGTCACATCTAGCCATTAGCTACCTACTTACTGGCTAAAGAACCTGTTGCTTGTCTATTTCTACTGCTACACTGAACATTAGTCATAGAAAATGCTGTGGCTAATGTGCTAAGAACAAGAGCAACTTAATTTAAGAATCTGACTCTGTGTAGTTATTGTTTTTAATAAAAAACACAGCATTGTGAGCTTATCCACACTTTGTTTGGGGGTGTATTGAAACTATGTTGACGAGTGTCTCACTTTCTAATGCATTTTCAGCTGCGAGTGGTGTTCTGCCACTGTTGATACCACAACTTTCATTCTGAATGTAACACGCTCTTGATTTTTCCTGTCAGATATGCAGACCCTTGAGAAACTACTGAGAGAAGCCATAGTTCACGGGCAACCCAGGACTCGCAGACCGTGGAAGAAGATCCTCATAGTGGTAGAGGGCATTTACAGGTAGCTTATCCATTTTCTTCATGTTTAAGTAAAACCTTTATTAGACAGTACGGCATTTTAAGTTTTGTTGTACATTATCGCTTAATTATTTTGTGCTTCGTGTGTTTCAAGGTTATTAAAATGGTGAAGTGTACAAAATAGGTATTTTCAGTGCTGAGAGTGAGCTCAGGCAGGAGCAGGGATACCAATGTTCACAACATCTACAGACAACCATGCTGAAAGTGTCATTGGACAAAAGCAGTGGAATGATAGGAGTTAACCATTTTAAACTACCCATGATTCCCTTCCTAGTTTCAATATGAATGCTGTCTGACTCGATTGCACAAGCAGTAGTTTCATTTTGCGTATTGGTCAACTGATTTTGGCTTTAAAGTGACATAATAGACAACATTTTTTTTTTTTGCTTTAGCTTATTACGAAGTAAATGTTGGTTAGACGATGTAATTGTCCCACGCGTACGATCTGCCAGGAAACAAAAGGCTCAATTTTACAGCACAAAGGACTATTGCACTGCACAGCCAATAACAGAAGAGAAATAGGGCTTTTAATTTCCAGTTGCTATTGGTAGCTATCCCTTGGTGGAACAACCGGAGTAACTGTGAGGAGGAAGAGTCCTTTAAAAAAAAAAAAACAAGAGTGAACCTCGGACTGGCAATCACTCGATGGAGATAACTGCAGGGCTTGAGAGACCGACTACTGGGTTTTTTACTCTGCCTCTATCGTAGTACTGACATCTGGGTTTCTAGTTCAACTTGGGATTTTTCTGGTTATTTCTTGCTTTGGATAGGTCTAGAAGCCAGCAAACCAGTCAATTCCGTTTCATTTATACAGGGCCATATATATTATACAGAAGTTATCTCAGGGCACTATAGAGCAGGTCTAGACTGTAACGTTACTTTTTTTCCTCGGATCTCAGAGGATAAAGAGTATCTTCCATTTTAACTTTTTTTTTGTCTGGAATAACAATGAAAACAATGTTCCCCTCATTCCACCCAAACAAATGAGATATAATTGGCCAGGATGTCCTCTATTTAGCACACCAGGACTTAGTATTACCAACAATACAGGACACACTGCATTTGTTTCCGATTTTGCGTGAAGAAACGATCTGCCCCCTCTTTGGAAACAAAAAAGAAGGAAGCATGTTCACAGAAGAGGCTAAATGAAATCGTCATAATTTGATATTGAGTAATGGCAGTTTCAGTGTACGTGACTACAACGGGTTGGCGTAGGGGAGTAGAAAAAACACTCGTCTACTGCTTGCTCATGGTGGAAATGTTTGAGTCTCTGTAAATAATAATGTAACCTCCTGAGACACAGCCTATTCATTTATGTCCTCTGTAGTGGACATTGATTTTTGGTGTATATCTTTTGACTCATTTGAGCTACCCTACTAGGCTCTGTGGGGAAACTGAGAAACGCTAAGTAAATGCCGAAAAGTTGTCTATTGCCACTTTAACTTCTATACTGATCAAAACACTCAAAGTCAGTCTAATTATTTAGTTATCTGTATTCGCTTAACAATCTGGCAAAGCATATGTCAGTAGGAGTCGTACACAGATGCGTGCACAAATAAAACCTGCTTCCAAGCAGCAGCACTTATTGATGGTTCATGTGGTTCCATCAGCAGCATCAACACTCCTGGGGACTGAATTGCTGGTTGACAGAGCTGATTCAGTGCTTGCTTAACCCTTGCTGGTTGAACATGCAGTGAGCAACTTTCACGGGCTACTTTATTCTCCCAGAATGGGTGCTGAACACGATATAGTAATATGTAGCTACAAGATGCAAGCAAATATGCACTTTTTTGCTGCTCTGGTATTTCCCGTCACATTGTTCCATTATAACATACCCTTAAGCCCAGTTCAGACCAAAGATTTGCGATGAGACGAGTAACAACTTCAATGCGTCGGTCTGCAGTGTTCTGGAACCTGCCAGTTTACACCAATGCGACCAAACTAGACAGTGTATCGTTTCCATAGCATCGACTCTCTGTACTTCCGTTCTAACTGCTGGCCTTTCAGGCTTTTGTGGTAGCTTGATATAATTTGTAGCATCTTAAAATATGAATGAGGATAGTGACAGTGAGTTACTTGCTACAGTTGCATCTCTAGTATTGATGAAACGAGCGGGTCGATTGTCCAGCTGACTTTGCTATGAGCCGATAGGCTGTTGAAACATTGAAACCACTTGACTTGACTTGACAAGCTGAGTAGAGGGTGACGCCATCAGCCAGCGTGAGTCGAGCTGAGACGGATCAGTTCACACAGCTTTTCCTGGAAACGTTCTAAAACAGTTTTGTCTTGTATATGTTAATATAATATTTGAGATGTCCCATTGTTATTCAGGTAAAGTCTGTTGAGCAGTTGACAGGTCCCAGCTGTTTTAAACCTAGACCTTGAGCTCAAATTTCAGGGGTTGTCAGGAAAGAAATGAACACAAACACATCAGGACATTTGCTTGACACTTTCTTTTCTCCCTGCAGTATGGAGGGCAGTATGGTACGCCTGCCAGAAGTGATTGCCCTGAAGAAGCGCTACCGGGCTTACCTTTACCTGGACGAGGCCCACAGCATAGGGGCCCTGGGGCCAAGAGGGAGAGGTGTGGTCGACTATTTTGGCCTAGACCCCTGTGATGTAGATGTCATGATGGGAACATTTACCAAGAGCTTCGGTGCCGCAGGGGGATACATCGCAGGGAAAAGGGTAAGGATGGACGATTGTAGGTTTATTTTATTGGCATTTTGCTTGGTTTTTTCGAAAAGGAGTTGTAAAGAAAGATGTACACCTAAGAGATACCACCAGCAGCAGCGTAGAATGAGCTGGACTCAAGTTCTTTTTAGTCACTAGCCATGGATAGTTTTCCAGTTCAGTAACTCTGTTCTTACCGGGTTGCTAAACAATGCTAACAAGCAATCTTACTAATGAGAATGCTTTAGTTGCGAACAATCTCTAAAGATCAGGGGTTTACAAGTTTTAAGCAACAAAAAGGACAACTGCCATCTCGGCAATGTGGATTTACTGCTGTGCAGGGCAGGTATGCTGCATTCCTGACATATTATCCCTGTTCCATGATATGTCACTGTGATGGCAACAGCTTATCAAAGCTAAAGTCCAGGTTCACAGAAATCTTGACTTAAAGACATGAACAACTTTTTGTGTCTCCATGAAATGCTAAAAGACTGACTTGGGACTTGAGGATTCTAAACACAAAAAGTGTCTCTAAAAAAATAAATAAAATAATGTATAAAGGAATCGAACATAAGGCATGAATCACAAGGAATAGGTCATCAGGTTACAGGATGTAGCTTACAATAAAATGTGTCACATGCTTTTACATTGTAAACGGTGATGGATGGATGATGGTTTAAAATCTTGTTTTTAGAAGTGGAAGGCTAAAGTACATTTTGTCTCAACTTTACTGTATGAAAGGATGTCGGAGCCAATTTTCTTTCTTACAATTTATGGAAAAAGTGTTTAACATGTTAGTTGTTTTTTTTTTTTTTTTGTTGACATTTTAATGATTGTAACCAATTGGTAATGTGTTTTTAATGCAAATGTATTGAACAAAGGGGCATGCTCTTATTCTGACCATACAGCATGCAGTAAATCTAAAGTGAACCATGCCAAGCCTTAGTTACAAAGAGTCCTGAACTCTCCATGGTTGTAGAGTAATTGAAGCTTTTCATGCACATCTACTCACACATCCTGTGTATCTGCTGGGTTTAGGAGCTTATTGAGTACCTGCGCTCCCATTCCCACAGTGCGGTCTACGCCACCTCCATGTCTCCTCCTGTGGTGGAGCAAATCATCACTTCTATGAAGTGCATTATGGGAGAGGATGGCACAATGATTGGTGAGTGGTACAACAATATTAAAGTTACTCTATGGAGGTTTTTGACCTGGTGGCGCTGTAGTTGCAGCGTTGCACAAATAATGCCTGTCCACCGCTTTATATGTCCTCATTGTTGTTCTCTTGCAAAAATGATGTGTGACTAATTTGACTAATCTGCAATGGAAACATGGGCAACGGGACAAAGGAACCTTTATTTTTAGTTCCCTGGAAAGTAGTTCCTAGGATTAAAAGTTCCAGGTACTTTGGATGGAAATATGGCTTGAATGGAAACATAACTTTTGTTTGTTTACAAGAGAACTCCACGGGGCACTTTTTTTTTTTTTTATATAAACAAGCCCTGGCTGAGTCTCGGATGTAATGAAAAGTCTACCCACTGCATTTTCACAGTGTGTGAATATGTTTTGTCTTTGGGATAAAAGTATTTGGCCAACAAATTACGCAGCACCTTATGTAGGAGTCAGATTGTTGCCGACTCTTTATAAATGTTACAGTGATGGGGCTCTTAACATATTAACTGTTACAAACAAAATCAGACCCCTCTTGGAGTTTCATATCCCAACCACAAAAATAAGCCCCTTGATTGTCATCAGAAAAAATCTACAAACTATTGTGCTGAGCTTGTTTGAATAGCATCAAATGTATTCAAACATTTTTCATGGATGGTGCTTCTGATGCCAATAAAGCCTCTTAATCAAACATACACATCAGATACTTTTATAGCTTAACATTTAAAATTAAGTAAGCGTGTCAACCATAAGACTAACTTTGAAGGTGTGGAGTGAATTGGCTCTTACCTGCTGCAATTGTCATCAGTAGCCACCAGGTGTCAGTGCACACTAACGAAATCTAAGACACTCAATATCTCTGCAGTTACTCCTGAGTGCCATTTAAAAAAAAAAAATTTTAAATTTAAAATTAAAAACGAAGGCAAAAAATCTGGGAATGAATAAATAAGTCTATCGATCCCTACTATTCCAAGGCTCACCCAGGTAACTCTTAGGTAGTCATGTAATAGGTTCTTTTTCTTTTTTTTCTGTGACTAATTGTGAACCAAACGCGTGAGCAAATGAACAGAGTTTGTAGTATTTGTGGTGGATGCAAAGCGAGCCTTTCAGAGAGCCGAGTGGATCTCCTGTGGGAGAAAAACATTACAAAGAAACTAAAAACATGATCTCCCTGTGTGCTGTAACCCTCGGATGTTTTCTCACACTCATCTCATGAATATGATTGTTTTCAGCTGCTCGTCAACCTTTTTTTCATCAACTTACTTCTGAATCTTATTTATTTTTTTTTTTTTTTCTTTCGACCACAAAGATCAAATCTGGTAAAGTTAAAAACACGTTTGTTTTTTTTTCTTGTGACCAAATGTAGGCCAGTGAATAGTGGCCAGCACACCGTGAATAAACTAGATAATAATCAAAAATCCATCCTCTGCAAACAATTAATAGAACTTGCATTGCATTTTCTGTCAACTCTCAAAATCTCTTCTCATCATCCCAAGGCTGTAAGCGTGTGCGACAGCTGGCGGAGAACACAGTCTATTTCCGCAAGAGGCTTCGAGAAATGGGCTTCATCATCTACGGCAACGAGGACTCGCCTGTCGTACCCATGATGCTCTACATGCCCGCCAAGATAGGGTGAGCCTCAAACTTTGACTGGCTGTTGGGAGACTTTAGCAGCATTTAAATCGGTATAGTGTGGTGAATGATATGACCGGATATCAGATATTGATATTTTATGGTTATGATATATCTGGGTTATTATTTTGGTCTGAAACTTTAAATATTAGTAATATGACATGTATAAAACTGTGTCTGCCTTTGATAAAAGTCGTTAAATGATTATTTTCAATACAGTGTTACAATTTAATTGTAACATTGTAATTGTAATTTTATATCTTCAGATGCCAATTTAATATATTGTGATAGATGCTGATAGCTGGTACTTTTGGTGGACCTTAAATATAAAATAATGTACTCAACATTTTCACCAGACAGACAAATACTAAGAACTCTACTGCTAATAAGGAAAAGCTACAGTATTTATGTTCACTTACAAGTCGGATTGAAGACTTTCCTCATTCAACCTATGTATTGTTAATACATTTTGAGCATTCATTTTCCCAAAAAAAAATCTTAACTCATGCCCACTTACTGGCTTTTTCCAGAGCTTTCAGCCACATTTTATAGTCTTCCTCAGTGGATGCCATGACAGGCAAAAACATCTTGGAACAAGCTACAGTCAGAGGAGTGTAACACTTTCACTTTAAGGTCACCGTTGTGCTGATGTGCCATGTTATTGTCTTGGAACCCATTTTGTGTCATTTTGCTGTGTCTCCTCCATGTTTCTCCCACCAGAGCGTTTGGCAGGGAGATGTTGAAGAGGAATATCGGGGTGGTGGTTGTGGGCTTCCCCGCTACAGCCATCATTGAGTCCAGGGCGCGCTTCTGCATCTCAGCGGCCCACACAAAAGACATGCTCAACAGGGTAACAGACTGCTTTCACTACTGAGCGACGTAAAAATAAGAAACTAAACTTGTCTCCTAAAATGTCTAATTAGCTTTTGTTCTGTATGGGCAAACCACAAGTTCTTAATTTGAGAACATTATTAAAACATACAGAAATAGTCGCTAAAAGACTAAACAAGCACTCTACTATTATTATTATTACTATTTTAATGAAGAAGATGAAAACTGATGCTGCTTATTTTTTCTGTTTATTTCTTCACCCTATCTACAGTTAATTCCCATCAACGGGACAATTTGTGGTTTTCTTTAGACAGAAAATTAATTAATTAATTAAATCCTGGCTACTAAAACCGATTGGTTGGCAAGTGTATTGATGTTGACTAGTCGTGCGTAGCCAGATCTCACTGTGCTCTGCCTACATGGGAGAGAAGTCTGGCTGAAGCCGTAATTGTTCAGCAACAAACACACTCTGGGTTGTCAGGATTGTCAGTCCCAAAGCCTTACTGAATTAAGCTCTGAATTAAGCTATATTCAGCTTTTGCTGAATATATTTCCAGGGAGCTATGACTAATGATTACAAGACTTGTGCGCAAATCAACTTTCTGTCAAGCATATAGCTTGTGAGCGAGATAATTGATGATGAGTCCAGAAGGAAGAGAAGGTGTAAATGCCGGTGTTTCACCACTGGCAGGCTTGTCTTAGTTGTAAGGGCTAGTACTAGGTTTAAAGATATCGGCAGTGTCCCTTTTTTTTTGTTGTTGTTTCTAGGTTGGCATAATGACCTTCAAGTTGTTTGCAACTAAGCCAAGAGATTGCAATGACATTAGAAGGAAGGAGTGCAATCTATTGAGTGGGAAAACTGTAATTGGAAGGACATAGGTGGGATCTCTTGTGACCCCAAATGTCTGCTTCTTCTGTGTCTGACATCCCTACAGCACAGGCCACTAAAAAGACCATTTAGTCTGTCACTCGGGGATGAACAGGGTATCACTCCATGCAAAAACTACATTAAAGTGTCAGCTGGATCCTGCAGGTTAATGTCCAGCATATTTGCAGTATATTCCCAGTGGTTTAGAGTTCAGACCTCCACTTTAAACTAACTATTTACTCATTGTGTTGCTCTGCGTGAGTGCAGAGTGTTGAACTTTGCTTTTTCTTGGCAACTCGTCAAAAAGCCACCCACTCCTCCCCACGAGGGCTCTCCCTCTACTATGCTGAGCTCACTGCAGACCTGCCCTCTTCCCCTTTCCAGTTACCATCTTAAACTTCTGTCTTTCTTTTAACATAAGTGTAGATCATTTCACACAGTGGGTGAACCTTCTCCTGCTTGTCCTGTCTGATTACGGTGTCCGGTGCTCTGTTGGCTAAGATGCATACTGTGGCTCCGGGATGTGCTGTCGTATCGGGGCGCCTGTTATACACTTGTATTCTTCTTGCCCTTCAAAAAAAGTGAAGACGGAGTGGGGGGTATTGTAGTGCTGTAGTGCTTTTATCTGTCATGCTGTTAAAATCTCTGTTAGCCTTCTTCTCTGTATCATCCCCTCGTGCTTTGATGTGTCATGTCGATTTGCGTGTCTTTTATCTACTGGTGAGCTTTCTCAGTTTTGCCTTCTCATTCAAACAAACCCACGCATGTACACACAAACCTAATTTCTTTTTATCATTGTCCATCTGAAAGCCCTTTCATTGCACTGACCACATTAATATGCTAACCCTGAAACTGTGAGCAAATGTTAGATCACAGTAATCTACATTGACATCTTGGAGAAGTGAAAACCGACCAAGAAAACTTTATTCTGCGGCCAAAGTGGTCTAATAATGCCATTCAAGTACAATGCATGGCAACAGTAGGACTGAGACAGCAGTAGAAGTGGATGGAAAGACAAGGATATAAATAGATGCACTTTACTGAGTTCCACAAACAGATTTTAAAGCTGCACCAATCAATGTTTGCATGTTCTCAATGAATCAAATTAGTATGTTTATATTGAAAGTAACGAACCAAAAGAGAATGATCACTTGACTCTGCAGTTTCCTTTAGCACCACGGAGATTAGCATTTCTCAGCTTATTGTTTTGGTCTTCCGGCCCGCAACTTCACTGTATGCTCCCTGCTCAGCACCAAACAGCGGACTGACACAATTAGCGACTAGCTGTGAGTATAGTCAAGCATTTAGCAGCTAAAGAGCTAAAAGGCGCTTGAATATTGAACCAGCTTGTGTGAGGTGGCGCTGAAAAACGACTCCAAATGATTAATAACATTGCTTCATCTCTGCAGGCCACCTAAATGGGCATGTTTTTGCCATCGCGTTCACCATAGCAACATTCATAGTGGTTATTCACAGCTTGTTGCGCTGCCCGCTTGTGACCAAAATATTATTTAATGCAGCTTTAAGTGAAAACTGTCTCAGAAAGACATGTAACTGAAGTGTCCTCTCTTCCAGCCGGGACACTTTGTCTCACGTGGATCATTGCGCTTAGTCATCCCCAAGTCGTATTTGTATTGTTGCCCATATAACTGCTGGAGACATTTTATTACATTTCTTAGAGACTGCACACTTTTAAGACTGAATATCTTCTTGTTGGGTGAAGAGTGTCAGCCAGAATGAACACTTGCTCTTTAGATTTTTTATGTGACTCTTACCTCCTATGCCCCCATCCTACTGGTGACTTCAACTCATACCCAAGTTATAGGGATGGAAAATTGCAAAGAGTGGGTCCATCTGCACCATTACAGTTAGTGGTGTTTTTCTGTTTCAGCCCAATCTTTTTAGGATTGACTCTTACAAATACATGTGTTTTTACATAAAAACCTTGCTTGATGCAGCTTTAAATTTCCTCAAGCCACATATTGCCCTTTTTTATAGTGACGGCTTTCTTTTGTTATTGTACAAATGTCTCCACAGGCGCTGAGTGTCATCAGTGAGGTAGGAGACCTTCTTCAGCTCAAGTATTCGCGACACAGAATACAGCCGTCCTTGGCGTGGCCCTTTGACGATAACGTGTATGAGGACATTGACGACTGATGAACCACTCCTTCTGAGGTGGCGTGAACCTGAGCGACCCAAGAAAATACAGAACGGGTCAAGATGGATCACAAGTCTTCCACAAGGACCGAAATGTGCACAGGTGCCCCTTGTCACTCTGCTTGCCATAATGTAACCCCCCCCAAAAGGAAAACACTTAAAATGATCATCCAATTCTACTTGGCCTTACATAGACGTGCAGAACCTGTGGTGAACACACTGTAAAACAGCACCTCTGCTTTTTCCTGTGTACTTTTATTTATTTTTTTTTCTTCTTCACAATTTTGCATCTAAGAATCTTTTTTGTTTAGTTGTATGTGTGTATGTCTGCGGTGCTTGTAGCATTCGTCATGTTAAGCTATGTGTATGTGATGTCCAAATATCTCTGAAATTCTGAGCTGGGATAATTATTTATTTTTTCATAATGTGGATCCAAAGTGAACTTTAACGGGGGAAAGTTAGATCACTTTCAGGCATCAATCAAAAGAACGATGCCACCATAACTGATTGTTTAGGCAGAACAAATGGGGTGTTGCATTGTTTGTGCAAGACCACCCTGTCAGCCTATTTGGTAGCAAGATACCATACAAAGGGAAGTGGATGTTAAGGATTATGTAATCAATGACTTTCTGCCATTAGATGACTGTTTCTTCTTTATCCCTAAAGATTAGAACCTCAGCATCCACCTGGCATTCTTTTGACACTTGTGTTTGGTGGCAGTGCGCACCCTGCTGGGGGGGCTTGTGGTTTTGTATGATGAAACAGGTGGAACCTTTTTGGGAATAAGGCTAGTCCACAAAGCCCTGTTAATGACACCTAGAGGCTTTACTGCTGCTACTTGACCACACTTTCTTTAACCAACCGACATTTTGATCACATTACATTCTTGTCGCTGAAACTATAGAACCTCAGAGTTGAGCATGCCACTTTCATCGACAGTAGTTGCCAAATATCAGATGATGAGGAATAGCAGCTAATTACCCTGACCACTGCAAGGACTTGAACGTTTGGCATTTTGGGAAATGGGCTTGTTTATTTTCTTTCTCCCTAGAGTTACATGAGAAGATTATGGCTCTATGCTTAAATTTGAAGCTACAGCTAGCAGGTGCTTAGCTTAGCCCAAAGAGAAATGGTTCCAGCTTATACCTCCCCATAAAATCACAAAATTTATTTTTTTTTAACATTTTTGTTTTTGTGGCAATTAAACAAACACTTGCCTCTGTTTCCAGTCTTTATGCTAAGCTAAGCTAATAACCTGCTGGCTCAAGCTTTGTATTTATCATACAGGCATGAAAGGGGTATCGTTCTTTTCATCTGATTTTTAAATTGCCAGTAGTAGTAGTAGTAGTAGTAGTAGTAGGCTAATTTACTTAGCATAATTAGCATTCATAAAAGCCATATAAACAAACCACAGCTTGGAAACATTATCCAGGGGTGGGCTTTGACCTATAATGCAACCTGCCACCAGGGGGCGGTCCAGATGTTTTGGCTTCACCTTTTGGGAGCGGTCATGTCCTCTCTGTATATACAGGCCATGGTCATGACTGTCAAATTATGTGTAGTCTTTTATTAAAAGGCTGACATATCTGCCCAATATGAAGTCCAGTTTATTGGCATCAAAGCTCTAATTTAAAGGTAAAGTCAAGTGTGTCAGTTCAGGAAGTGTAAAATTTTTTAATAAAATTTAGATACTTCGTATCTCCAGGCCAGACAGGAGAACAGCTAAACTAGTCTGGATGTGATTCAACGCTGGTTGCACTATCGTTCATTTCCACCCCATCTCTTGGGTGCTCATTGTAATAACCTCATTGCTTTGTGTCTTACATTTTAATGCCTTGTAAAACAAAAGTGCTATCTTTGTGCTGATACTCCAAATCATTCATACCTTGAGTGTGTGTGTGTGTGTCACTGCACTAATACCTTGCTTTTCTTCCACACACCTGTCTTATTGAATTCTTGGTTTCTCTTTACATTGTGCTACTGAGTTTTGGGACAACAACACCCCTGAATGAAGGCAGCTGTAAAAAGCAAAAAATAAAAAATCCCAAATGCATACATTCGCACTTGCATGTCTACACACTGACAAGTATTGTGTACCCACTTGTTCCTCATACTGATGCATGTACAGTAAGAATTGGTCATTGAAGCTGCTCTGCACCACACAGTGGTGCTCAATGATATACACTGTTCTGCTCAATGTGACTATTTTGAATGTTTTCGTAAAAATCCACTTCATTCCAGAGAACGTTAACATCTGTCTGGGCTCTAGAGAGGTTTTCTTTTTTTTTTTTCTTCCATATTAATCTTTCCATGTTACTGTAAATGGGAGATGTTTGCTGTTTAGTTTCCTTACTGCAGAAACATATCAAAACCTGAATCTTGGAATTACAAATACTTGTTAAAGGTAAGGTTCATATAGATACAGAATGTCTTTTTATGTCTGCACACAGTAAAGTGATACTAATAGCAGGCATTTGGAACATATTTTAATATCAAAATATAATTATGTAAAACCCAAGATCTTATGATCTGGTGTCTTAATGATGCTATTCTTATATAAATTGTATATCCACAGTACCTTCAGAATTACGGGTATTTGATGAACAATAACCAGATTACTAGAGTATGTTACCTAATGACCATTAAACCACTTTAGTCCTGACAAAGAGGTGCACAAATTCAGAAAAACCTTCATGCCTTTTTAAAGGTCTATGAGCTCTGCTGGTGTAAGATGGAAGACAGTCCCAATATTTTGTAAAAAGTTTATATTGTTTCATTGAAAAGGAGCTATTCAGAACATTTTGTTTACTACAGACTAACCTGGGGGTTTTTGCCACTGTTATTGGCAGCTTTTGTTCATAGTGCTCGAGTGTGCCAATAATTGTGGCAGTCATTTCAAAGGTTGAGTGCGAGTTACCACGCATATAGTGCCTTCGAAGCAAATGATTTTTTAAGAATTATGATTATAGTAAGTCATAACTTGGATTGTTAATTTTTATAGTTGTATTTGACTTATTTTACTACTTTGTCTTCAAAAATACTTATAATTAGCACTGGACATGTTCTCTGTGTTGACTAATTTCCATGCATTTGATCATAGAAAATGCACTATTTGCAACATATTAGCAAATTATTAATATGTAATGTGTCATCCATGTCAATGATATCAGATCATTTAAACAATAAAACAAGGCTATTCTGAATTGCCTTAAATGTTGTTAAGACTCGTCCTTAACGCATGAGCAGAAAAAATCTTTATTTCATCAGACATCCCATATTGTCTTATGTTGTCGTCCCTTTTCTTTGCCACTATTCAGAATAGGTGTACCTAATGAGATATTCCTCTATTGATCCCCCAGAGGTGATGTTTGGGTGTTACAGCAGCTTAAAGACAAAATACAAGTACAAATAAACTTAAGCTAAACATAAGATGAAATAGATATAAAATAAGAATAGAAAGTGTCAGATTTCCGAAGTGTAATTAAGACAGTACCAAAATTGTGTAACATAGGCCTCAGTACAATTGGTACAAATCCAAGTAGACACATGATACTCAACTTCGACAATCAGAAATAATGTATTTATATTAAATGCTAGAATTTAACATTAAATTCACCTCAAGGCATCACCCTTGGAAAAAAGATATCTGCTGTATTTATAATTTAACATTAAATTCACCTTAGGGCAAAGAAGATATCCACTTCATTAATTCAGTCTCTGGCTAAAGGCTGCTACGAAGTTGTTGATTCGTGTACAGTGACCTTAATACTTAATACACACAAACCACATAGAAATTAAGTTCTTTATATATGAAAGGTTTAACTACTAACCACACACACAACTTTAACTACTAGACAAACAAATTAAAAGATGTAACCATCAATAAATGCAATGAATACAGTGATGGACAATTAAATGAATGAATAAAATAATGAATACGACAACGCATGAAAAGAGGACCATTTTATACTGTATGATGCAGTGAATGATTATTTTGGAATGTTGTTAACTTGTTTGACACAGGAAACCAACAAATGGATAAACATATTATTGATGAGTGAAATCGTCTTAAGGTCACCTTAATCGTTCAGCAGCTGAGAGGTTGTTGGGAAGCAGAACGAGATCCTTTATGATTCTTTATCATGATTATATTGAAGGGAAATTCAATTCTTGATCTAACGCTAAATTACTTTAAGTAATCTATAGCATCAACCCCAATATCACAGGAAAAGTAAAGTTTCATATATATAGTATATATCATACCAACTGAGTATGTTTCACCTCATGGGCCACTTTATCATATAATTAACAATGTTTGGTTTACATATGATGGGGTGTGTTGTGTGATGTTCATTAGTGGGGTGGTTAAAGGAATGTAGGTATTTTGCATGATTTACAGTCATCGTCTGTGGCGATAGCTGCTTGTTTGTGCTAACTCGGCTCAATACAACCTCCATATCTGTTGCCCAGATTTGAGTATCAGGAACTGATAACATGGTTGCAAAAGTTGTTGTTTTTTTGTTGTAGTTTTTTTTTTAAAGTTATTGATGACAAACAATAACTGAAAGTACAATGCCCAAATTTGAAGTCCCTGCCCCTCTGCATGGTTACATAAGGGCTTTTCCTTGGAGCAGTACTTAAGCCTCAAGTTCCACCCTCCTCACTTTCCTGCAGCTCTTTCTTTGTCAACTCTTCCCTCAGGTTTTGACACTCGTCTTTGCTGCAAAAATGACCACAGCTGGTAAGGTAGGTACGTGATTCAACATGGGAGGACCCATACTGTATGTTGCAACTGTGATTTTGGTTTAAATGAGTGTTTCAGGGTATAGTATAAGAACAGTCAAGTGTAAAAGGTACATCAGAAAAACAATGCAACAAACCTCACATTAATGTGTCCTTGAATATTATGAGATTCTTAAGTCAGCATAATGTTTTCATGTCCATGAATGTGATGATCAATTCAGTGGTTAAAGTGTGGATGGGTGTAATATACCAAGCTGATACCTGACAACACATCTCAGTGCTCTCATGTGCAGTGTTTTACAGTAATTCTCTTTGAACATGCATGTTAATTTCACTAGAGCATACTTAGAATTATTTTCTTTACTGCAAATAAAAGGTTTAATAAAAAAAGAAAACAATCTCTTTCTGTCCCCTCTGCGCCACTGAAATTGCATGTCCTGGTTTGACTTGGCACACAGTTTGAAACTAGCCAGACAGTTTTGCGCAACTGTGGATATTGGCAAAGCTGAGGGGAAAGTAAGCCAACAAAGATAAAGGTGGAATTCATTGTAGATCTGCTGTGGAAAAAAAAAAAGACCCAAAAAACAACTGATTTACTCTGTGTTTGTGATACTAAATATACCAACTCTACATTAAATTATACTGTTCTAATGAAATGTGTCAAGTAAGTGGTGTAGATGTTAAACTGTTGCTTTCCATGTGCTGTGTGCGTTTCCAGGAGCAAAGAAAGAAGAAATGGAAATAAATGTACTTTTAACATGTGCAGCAAATATGTGAAACACATTTGTTTAAGGTTTGATTATGATGAACATTTGCATGGCGGCATATAGGCCACCATGCAAATATTCGACGCCTCTAGATTCGACACCTCTAGATGAAATCATAGCACAAAGGATGGTAACATTTTATCCAACAGTTCCAATTGTTCCAGTTGTTGGGTCTATATATATATAGAGCCGGTTTAGACATCCATATTAGAAAGTGCTATGAGATAACTTTTTTATGATATGGCGCTATATAAATAAAATTGAATTGAATTGAACAGTCAACGTGCCCTAGTGAAACACAACAAAACACTCGAAACCTCTCAACTGCATTTGTAATTACACATTCCACTTGAGTGCTTGAAGGGTTTCAGGAAAGTATGCCATGGCCCCTTTTCCGGAAACCCATCCTTGCATGGTTCAACTGTGGCAGCACCTGGCAATGTGAGGTTTCATGTGGTGTCCATGCCCTCTGCTGCAGGTCATCAAGTGCAAGGCAGCAGTGGCCTGGGAGCCCAACAAGCCACTGGTGATGGAGGAGATTGAGGTAGCCCCTCCCCAGGCCAACGAGGTCCGCATCAAGGTGAGAACCGTGTATGTGGGTGGTTCACAATGGTGATAGGCTACTGATGATTTAAAGGACTTCCCAAACCAGAAATGCTATGTAATGCCATCGTCACACTTATGCCTTCTCCTGGATGTGCAGTGGAGAGGGTTAATATGTTGGTTTTGTGTTCGTGTTCATACCATAAGTAGAGCACTGAAGCTTCATAAGTGGTGGTGTCTTCTCGTTAAAACAACCGTAAAACTATGTGATAACCATAAATGTAAATACATTTGCTTTTGGGAGGAAATTGCTAATGCAGCTTTATACAAAGTGTTCCGAGGAAACAAGCAGCAGTGTTTTCACTATGTGGTCGACTATTTGGGGCAGATCGTGGCAACCGGGGTGTGCCACACGGACCTGTATCATCTGTTTGAGGGTATGCATAAAGATGGCTTCCCGGCAGTCCTCGGCCATGAGGGAGCCGGCATCATAGAGAGCGTTGGGCCTGGAGTCACTGAATTTCAGCCAGGTCAGTTAAAGCCTCAACAGTTTAATTTGTCTAACAGCTCATGTTTTTCCCCTGTTAGCAGGGCATACCATTGCTATTCAGCTCAACAAACCTGTTTAACATTTATTTAAATTGGCCTAAAATTAAGCTGACATTGCAACATTGGTTTTGAATTTCAGGAGACAAGGTCATCCCTCTGTTCATCTCCCAGTGTAGAGAATGTCGCTTCTGTAAGAGTCTTAAGACCAACCAGTGTGAGAAGGGATGGTGAGCTCGTCTTGTTTTCTTTCCCATCTCTCATCTCCTGGTCCATTAACATTTCATGCAGTATCTAACTCTGTGACCTCGATCGGATTGGGTGGAACTTTGTTTTTTTTATCCTTTCTAAGGAGAAATTTTAAATGTAGACTCAGGTTGTATATTCATTTTACTATATTATCTGTTCAGGGCTGCTGATCGTTATGATGTGATGGCATCTGCAGACAGCAGGTTCACCTGTAATGGGAAGAAGGTGCTGCAGTTTATGGGAACCAGTACCTTCTCTCAGTACACTGTGGTTAACCAGATGGCTGTAGCCAAGATCGACCCCGCTGCTCCTCTGGACAAAGTCTGTCTCCTTGGATGTGGGATCTGCACAGGATAT
>JAVQJF010124319.1:0-28273 GCA_036023855.1 Gadopsis marmoratus | reverse complement strand
CCCCCCCCCCCCCCCCCCCCCCCCCCCCCCCCCCCCCCCCCCCCCCCCCCCCCCCCCCCAACAGACTGGCACTCTTTATAAATCGTTTACAAGTTGTAACACGTGGCTCAATTGATGGTTAATTAATCATTAGCCTACTAATTAATACTTTAAATGTTCGTTGTTAAGATTTAGATGCTTAATAAGACCTAATTTTGGTTGCTAGGTTGTGGAAAAAAACCCACTGGTTGGTGTTATTTCTGTCTACTGTGGAAACAATACAGTTGTATGTTATTATATTAGTATCCTCAATGGTTCCTCACTCTCTGATAAGCCTTTAAGGCTGCAGCTAAACGTTTCTAAGTTAAATGGATTGTGGTCCAGATTGTCTGCAGACCTTTTTCTGTGAGTCAAAGGGATTTTTCCACTTCTGGGAACCCAAAAGATGTTCCTACTATGACTTACAGCTGATATGTTAAGATTTAGTAGATTTAGTCCCCTTATAAAGGGTGCATTATTAGAAAGCAGTACCAAAAAAGGTTTTGGAAGATAAACATGTTTGGAAACGTGTATTTTGCTGACGGATATGAGTGCATGTCATTTACTGTACAGCGAACTCAGCATGGATGGCAATGAGGTCTGTTTAGACAGAACACAAAAAATATATAATCTAGCCTATTTTAGGGGGCAGTGACTGTATTAGGAAGTACGGCTAAATTGAAAAATGACATTTTCACCTCCACTCAGAAATATGTTAGAAATTTCTGTACTACTGTTGAATGTATTAAAACTAATCATTTAGCATTAGTGACGTGTTTAACTTGCTATTAGATGCAGGTGTGGATGTTTTTTCCTTGTCATTTGGATAAAAACCATGTTAGAGGCACTTCCAAGTGGGATGGGAAATCTATCTGTTGACATGACCTTGCTGAAGAAAGGTCGGACACCCAGATCATTTCTAAACAGAAGTATTTACTGAAGCTTGGCCAGGGAGAGAATCGATCTTCATTGACAATGTTACACAAAGTAATGCCAACCAGGTCTCTGTTGTTATCTCCCCAGCTAGGCGTACTTGTACCATCTATGACCGTCCCTTTAAGGAGGCCTTTCTCCCTTTACCCTTTACCTGCATCCAGCAAATGGCGCATAGTGGCTCAACTCACAAACACAATTTGGAGCTGCTCAGTCTTCCTTCACGACCTGCTATTCTGTTTCTTACAATAGTCACAATAAATCTATCTGGGCTCACAGAATGTTCCTGCTGGATAGATAGAGAAGCGCCGGCCTTTCAATCTATCTCTTGTCTTACTCTGTCTAAATGTTCAAGCGTCAGAAATTCCATAACACCATGCGCTGCTTATGTTAGAAAAGAAGGAAACAGTTCCACATTTTATATTGTGTAAAAAATGAAGAACTCCTTCGTGTCAAATCCTGTGTTGCATGATTGCATCACACCTTTCTCATACTTTGAATGTATCGCTGCAGGAGTTACGTTTCAGTGTGTTGACTGCATTTCAGACGTTTGAAGCTAAGATTCACCATTTGGAGACACGACCATGCCGGACGCTCAAGGACAGCCTGGAAGGCCTGGAGTACTTTGTTCGCTGTGAGGTGCACCTCTCAGACGTCAGCACTCTTATCAGCTCCATCAAGAGGAACGCAGAGGACGTTAAAACCACCAAAGAAGTCAAATGTAACACCCTTTTTGCTGCTTTTATAAAATCAATTTGAAACATGTTTAATATCTTGCACACGCACACACACACACACACAAAACACAGCAGTGAACTGATTTTTTTTTCTCCCTTTTCTCTACTAGTTCACTGGTTCCCAAAGAAAATAGCAGATTTGGACAAATGTCATCATCTGGTCACAAAATTTGATCCAGACTTGGATCAAGACCATCCCGTAAGTAACCACTTTTCCAGTAGCGTGTACAATGAGAAAACAAAACTCGTTATTAGGTTGGTTATGTTGTTGGACCAATATGTCATGACACAGAAAATGTGATCAGAGTTTGATATATTTGATTTGAACAGGGCTACACAGACCCTGTTTACAGACAGAGGAGGAGAATGATTGGAGACATCGCCTTCAGATACAGACAGTGAGATACAGTCTGAATACTGCGCAGACATCCATGAGGGAAATATAAACCATAATAATACTTGGTTATTCCTGATGTATCTGTACATATGTTTGTTCTCAGTGGGCAGCCGATTCCCAGAGTGGAATACACAGAGGAGGAGATCGGCACGTGGTAAGGGCTGCTGCATACTCATTTATAATGCTGTTTATGTACTATGTGCATGTGAAGACTGAAACACCACCAAGCATGAAATCTAGATTTACAGATAGTTGCTTGTTTTTCAAACAAGCATTTCCACCTTCTTGCTGTTTCAGTATCAGAATGTTGGTATGTCCATCTCGTTTCGGGGACAGTTGGATAGGACTTGGCTTTCATGGGTATTTGTTTGAGCTTGAACTTGTCTGAGCAAAAAATACACGAAAGAGTAGTTTACAAGCCAGTGGATTTTCACTTGATTCATTAATTTTGCTTGGACAGTCTGAGCCAAAAGAAAACCCACGTCTAAAGATGAGTGACTCCATCAAATACCAGGGGGCATTGGCCTTTTAGATGATTAGTCCATGAGTTTAGCGATCTATAAGGAAGGGCAATAGCATTTTTTCAAGCAAGAAGGCGAGAAGTGCTTTACATAATACTTAAAAAGGCTTTTAGACACAATATAAAAGAAGCACAAGGCAATAGAAAAAGACACATAGGTTTCAAAATGAATCCAGTCAGATAGAAAATAAAGATAAGCTAAATTGAAATACAACTGATTAAACAGGTGAATCAAATTGAATTTTAAGATATTCACAGTGGATTTATTGTTGCAGCACCACAGTCACTGTTTTCCATTGAGTTTTTTATGCTTGAGAAGGACTATGAAATACGAAATCTGAATTATTATGCAATTATGTCCCTAATTAGGAAAGAAGTCTACTCAACCCTGAGGGACCTGTATACCACCCATGCCTGCAATGAATACCTTGAGGCCTTCCGTCTGCTGGAAAGGTATTGTGGGTACTGTCCGGACAACATCCCCCAGTTGGAGGACGTGTCGCACTTCCTCAAAGGTAACGACAGGATAAGAGACGCTGAGTAGCACAACAAGTAAACACCCATAGTGTTTAGTGAAACCAGGGTTTGATTCTCTCTCCCTGTCTCTTTATCCACCACCTCCTGAACACACACACACACACACAGAGCGTACAGGGTTCCAGCTGCGTCCAGTGGCAGGTCTGCTCTCAGCCAGAGATTTCCTAGCCAGTCTGGCATTCCGGGTGTTCCAGTGCACACAGTACATCCGACACGCCTCCTCCCCTACGCACTCCCCAGAGCCGTGAGTAAGACTCCTGCTGACTTCAACCTCCATGAGCCTGCCAATCCTTCAGTCTCTGAAATGTCCCTTGGAATAGCCTTTTTTCTCACTTTGTCTCTGAAGTGTAATGAAACTACGCTGGAATATCATTTTGATAAGAAACACGTTGCCAAAGCATAAACACAAGCCAAGTGACAGCATAAAGTAAATACTTACAATGAACATACTGTATGATCAATAAGCAAAAAAAAACATACAAAGCACGCGGAATGAAACAACCAGTTAGTGATAACAAATCACGTAGATCAAGTGAGAAACACTATAGCGAAAAATCCATGTATTGCAATATATAAGTAAATTAGGATTCAGTTTGGATAAAATATGGTCCCAGTTGAATCTTTCCTTCTCTTTCACCTCAGTGACTGTGTCCATGAGCTGTTGGGCCACGTCCCAATGCTGGCCGACCGCACTTTTTCCCAGTTTTCACAGGTGAGTCGGAGAGGGTCTAAAAGCAGATTTATAGATTGTTGTTTCCCCCATGCTGTGCTGTTATGTTTTTGTAACAATGTATTGATTTTCTTGCTGCAGAACCTTGGTCTGGCATCACTCGGGGCATCAGAGGAAGATATTGAGAAACTATCCACAGTAAGACTCTATTCTCCAGCACCAACAGTGCTCCCCAGGGTTAAATAATCTCAGCCCTGGTTTACCTGATAATATTTTTTTAACATTGCCTACATCACACAGTGGTGCGCCTTTTAGAAAGGAGGAGGTTTTTATTGTACTTTTTCTAAATTGAAGATGGTCACCTGGGAGGAGGGTGGGGGGTTGGGTTACATCCCATTCATAACTACCCGGATGTTTTTCGTGTGATGAAAAACCTATAAATGAAGTTGTTTTAAAAAACGGGAAAAAAAACATCTGCTACTGTTTCTCTAAACTGAAAGTATGACTCTACCAGCTACTAGATAATAAAATAAAGCATAAAGTAGATCCCCCACATTCAGTAAATCTCACAGAAGAAGAATAAAAAAATAGAAACCTAGGGCAAGAAAAAAACTAAAGACCCTCCCTTCAGCCAAAAGAAAAGTGACATAGCCCTCCCACTTTTCAGACCCTACCTCCCTTCCTGATCATTTCTATACAGGCCCTTATCTAAAATGTGATATAGATAATGAACTGATTGTCTACCCCGGTGTCACTCTTAATTTTCTGTGACTCTCTTTGTGGTTTTCCCGTCAGCTTTACTGGTTCACCGTCGAGTATGGCTTATGTAAACAGAATGGCGAGGTGAAGGCTTATGGCGCTGGACTGCTCTCCTCTTACGGAGAGCTCGTGGTGCGTTCCAGCTGGGTTTTTGTCTCTGCTCCCTTCTTAATGTCTTAAGCTTTCCCTGAATAAACTGCAACAATCACAGCCAACACAGCTGTCAGCTAATTATCTGTCTTTTTTTTATTTTTTTTACTTTAATCCAGCACTCGCTGTCTGACGAGCCAGAGACGAGGGAGTTCGACCCAGAGGCTGCGGCAGTGCAGCCATATCAAGACCAGACGTACCAGCCTGTCTACTTCATTTCTGAGAGTTTTTCAGATGCCAAGGAGAAATTCAGGTACTGAACCACAACGTGCTTTCCTGTTTTCACATGCAAATACACAAGAACATGCAGAGACGGAGAGGAGAAGAAAACATCCAAAATAGAGGGGTTATGTGAGGACAAGGTCAGAGAACAGCCAGCCAACCCCTGAGGCCACAAACTTTTGTAGGTCAGCCATAGCGGCCAGAAGACAGCTGTTACTAATGTAGTCCTTCTTACCAAGGCAAAACGAAAGAGTTTTACTTGGCAAACAAATCAAATGTTGCCCTGCAAAACAAGTAGCTTTTGTGAGTATTTTGACAGCATTTGGTCTTTGGTAGAAGACAGCACAGGACATATCCACCACACTGGATGAGAAAACACCAGCATGGAAATGTTTGTAAAAGCATAGTAAAGATGAAATAGAGTACATTATGAGTATCTTTATAGTGTATTTCTTAAGTGGTACAAGCAGGATGTCCCATTCTCTATTAAGTGTGTATGCTGTATGCATATATCACAGGCCAAATTACAACAAGGGGGAACATGTTCTGGTCAATAAAAGGGACGTTTCCTCTTGACAAGTTTGGGTTTACAATTCTCAGACGGGGCAGCCGTCACACATGCATCTTTGAGTTCTTTGGGTTTTCCTCTGACACTTTAATGTCTTTGACAGGGGGTACATGTCCGGTATCAAGCGTCCCTTCTCGGTGAGGTTTGATCCATACACCAGCAGCGTCGAGGTGCTGGACAACCCGCTGAAGATCCAAGGAGGCCTGGAGGGTGTGAAGGATGAGCTTAAGATGCTGACAGATGCCCTCAGTGTTTTGTCATGATGATGCCCCACTGCATGACCGCCCTGCTGTTGTCTGCTTCCTCTCCACTGCCACGTGTGACCAGACCAATGTGTTCATGTTTCTGTGCTGTGCCTCCAGTATGATGCTGTTTCTGATGAGTTGTTGCTTGTTGTCGCCGGCTGGTTGGCCGACAAGGTTGCGACCGTTAAACCTCAATTTGCAGTGCAGGCAAAGTTTCCAAATATGTTTAAGGCCTCGCCTCACTGGGTGTGGATCCATGTGTGAAATGATGGGGTTTTACCGAGTGGGGCAGTTCACTCTGTTAAAGCAAAATGTGTTGTTTGAGAAATATGTCAAAATCTGAACCAAAATGAAAAGGAATCATGATAATGAATGTACTAAAAGAAAACTAAGTCTGTATGGTATAATTATTTTAAAATCAAAGAAACACAATTGGAATAGATATTAGGTGGAATTCATATTAAAGTGTATATTTAAATCATATTTATTTTATTTTGAAAATAATATTTGCTGTGGTAACGGCTTTATTTATTTTCCAGATATGTGGGTTCAGTATTTGCCTATTACCTCTAAATCTGCTGATTTATTTGCTGTTTTCGTCTTGCAGTGTGCAGTGTACATGCATAATAAAAGAAGTAAAAAACATACTTTCCATGTAATTACTGTTGATTACTGCTTGAGTGAAAAGAATGTGTCAAATAATAAAGAATTCCAAGTTAACATGTTGCTGTCATGTTTACATAAGTTATAAAGATTTTAGTCCTGAAACGCATAAGGAAAAAAAAAGACATATTAGGATATTCTGTTCATCATATTCATGTCTAACCAGAAAAAACAAATCACAGACCAACATTCAATACACAATTGTTTTCACTTGTCTGCCACAAGGGGGGGCAGTCCAGCAGGGGTAGTGGTACCTGCATGATCTTAAAATCATAGATTCTTATTGAGCCAGTTAAAGGATTAAATATTAACACCCTCCTCCTGCCCTCACCTAAATTAATTAATTGTATACAAGCTCACCGTTGTCAAATGCATTCACTTTATATGGCATTTGGGACAATAGCGAAAGGGTGTGTGCATGATGCTTTCCCAAACAATGAAGCAATGCTGAATTCATTTTGAAAGGACAAACCTTGGGCAGTTTGTCCGGACAGAGGCCCTGGTGGATCAGGTCCTTGGCACACTGGAACCTCCTGAAAGCTGTGAGACAAACAAACGGATGTTCGCTACCCGGACCACTAGGTGTCAGTCTGACTCTGAAGACATATCCAGATCCTTACCTTTTGCAGAAGCCACTCTTATATAAGGGGACCCTCACACAGTTCTATGGAGAATAAAATAAAGGAGCTTACTTATGTAAAATCACATTTTCAGACTCGACGTATGCAGCCCCCTTTTCTCTGCTGCGAAGCTGCCTGGATGCAACATCTGGATGAGGTTTGTCTGCTGGACTTTGAACAGGACAGAGTGACTTCAGCATCTGGCATCCTCACTGCGTGAGTGATGCATTGATTAGCTTTTTTCTTTTGTTTTTCTTTATTAACATCATTTTTTTATTTCACCACCTCCTCTTGCCTCTTCATCACACGCTGCAGCATTTACATTGACCAAAGGTGTTTCTGCAGCGGTCAGTCACTGCTGCTGCATCCTCCTCTTCCTCTGTACGCTCCCTTCAGGTAGGATGACCTTAGAAATCAACCTTCGCTTCACTGTCAGACACGTTCGACCCCACGTTTGACTACTTCTGCGCTGGTGTCAGAGGAAAGCCGGAGACCTTGGCCACGCTACTTCCACTCTGAATGTTAATCTTAATTACAGCAGGGCGGAGACATTGACATTTTTCTTGGAGTCTGAGGAACTACGTCTATTCTTGTTCAGTCTGCGTCCTGTGTGTAAACATTGTGATTGCAGGTTACAGTGCGTAAACGTGGAAAATGCCTATGGAATTGTTCCACATTTTGTGACTCTCACTCACTCTCTCTTTTCTTTTCTTTTCTTTTTTTTTTTGCCTTTTTCTCCCTTTAAGCACTTTTCCATAAAACGTCTCTGGACCATATTTTTATATATCTCTTTTTGTCGCCACCGTGAAGAGGAGGAGCGAGGGGGTGGGGGTGGGTGTAAGGGGCGTGTTTTGGTATATAATACTTCTCCCTGAGAAGTTTTGCCTGTCGCCTGGTCTTTGGGACAGCCTCTCACACATCATCTCTATAGCCGCACCAGCTGGGACACTAGCTCACCTGCAGCCCCTCCAACCAAATAACCCCACAGCGTCTTGACTACTGCCATCTGACATGGAGACCCAGCAAAGACACGGACCCCACTCACGTTGCCACACCTGCCGGAGAACGGAGAGCAGCAGAATGAAGGTAACCAGGGGGAACGAACGCGTTTCTGCTCTCCGGTGTTTTCTGTGCGGGTACTGAAAGACCTCTGGCGGGGCTGCTGGCGAAGATGCCTTGGCTTTGTGCGCGAGAGAAGCCCGCCTCGGGCTGAGCAGATGCGTCGGTGGCGTTTTGTCTTGTGCGATGTGAGCAGCCGGACGCCTCTTAGTGTGCATGCGGCGGAGCGAGTCCGAGGTGCGTGACTGACACGGAGTGCGGCTGAAGCTGTGGCAGCATTTGTGCAACAGGTCACCCGGTGGGACGGAGGGAAAAGAGCTGAGACGTGTTTTATTCGGGCGTCTCGTCCGGATGGTGCGCCGGTCCCGCTGCACTCGGAGCCAACGGCTGGTCTTCTTTGTCGGCGATAGGGGGCGTTAGGTCTGAGGGTCAGGGAGCTCACCGCAGGGTGAGCGAGGGGGAAATATATGCTGAGTCTGGCTTTTCGGATAGTCAGCTATCGAGCAGCCGGTCTTGCAACTTCTGGAGAGTTGTGAAAAAGTGTGAAAGCCAGAGATACGGTCTACATTTTCCTCCAGAATAAGCACTTCTCTCAGGTGCACAGTGACAGCGGCTGATAACAGTGTGTGTGTGTGTGTGTGTGTGTGCGTGCGTGTGTGTGTGTGTGTGTGTGGAGGGGAGGGTGGAGGAGGAGGAGGAGGAGGAGGTGGGGGGGGGCGGGGACTGCACATTTGGCATCATTTGTCCAACGTAATAGTGGGCCAATACACAGAAACAAGCATTTTAACACGTGAAGTCGCGCACCTTGTAAAGAGTGGACCACTCTGACATCACACCGAAAGGCAACATCTGGCTGTCATCTGTTTTGTCTTCTGAAATGTGTCGACTGCGTGTGCTGATCCGGTGCTTTACTCTGCAACGTGTGTTTCTGTCTGCAGGTCAACAAGATGCCTCCGTCCAGTCGTGCGCTGCTGTTTGCTCTGGCCCTGACGCTGTCCGTTGTGGAAATAGCCTCGGCAGAGACGCTGTGTGGGGGGGAGCTGGTGGATGCGCTGCAGTTTGTCTGTGAAGACAGAGGCTTCTATTTCAGTAGGTTTCGAGCCATCACAAGTTCCCACGACGGGCTGCGCAAAGATTTCGCTTTTTGTGTTCCTCTGTTGAGCCTCTCCGTTGCTCATCTGCGCACATCTGTTTGGATAGCTGACACTATCGCTCCGTCTGTGGCTCTGTGGTATGCGTGTTTGGTATTTGTCTTTCTCACGCACTCGCGCGTGCACACACACACGCGCGCGCACACGCACACGCACACACACACACACACACACACACACACGCACACACACACACACACACACACACTCACACACATTGACTGGGAGACAGAAAGGGTGAGAAAGAGGTAGATTACAGCCAGCTGTGTGTCTCAAGACCTTGTCCAGGCTGCGCCGCCGAGTGTGCGCACTCTGCCGACAGCCCATAAACCTCTCGGTGCATATGAAAGGCCCGCGAGCTGCGAAGGCACACACGACTCCGCGTGACACAATGGGCCGCTTGTTTACCAGTAAAGCACAGCACTCCGAGAGGCATCCCAGGCACCTCAGCAGCAGTGTTCCCAGGTCAGGCGACCACAACGATGAGTCGGGGGGGCTGTTTTGGATGCCATGTTAATAGGACGGATCATTAACATCAGTTCTGATCATTGCTTCTGCTGTAGTGATGAATATGAATAGCTGTAAAGCAGCGTGTGAATGCATTGTGGTGGGTGTTAATCCTCATATGGATGAGCTCCTGGCTGCAACACACCAGAACGTACACCTTCCTCAGACACTGGCCTTTGCAGCAGAGAAAGCACATATTGAACACATTAGATTAGTCCCACCCACTTTGACAGCCAGCCTGTTTTCTCTGCCCCTCCCCTCCGCTCTCCCTCCTCATCCTCTTTATCTCTGCTGACTTGACAAAGGACAAGGTCACGGAAGAGTTTCCATTTTATGTATGTGCTCACCCCGAGGTCTGTCTGAGAGCTTAGCTGTCTGTCTCCATCACTCTCTTTTGCTGTCTACAGTACATGGTGTTTACTTGGCTATACACTCATTAAAGGACTTCCAGATAGCCCTAATCAGATTATCCTCTACAAACAAAAAGATTTGTTGCAGTTGGTCATAGATTTCCTTTTATCCTCTTTGCTCCATGGACTGCTGTGGTTGTTGAAGTAATCCTGCAAAAACAACCTAGATTCAATTGTGATGCCAGACTTGTATTCTCAGGTTCTTAACCCCAGCCTCCTCGTGGCCTTCATCTTCATCTCTTGTTGTGTTTCTCCTCAGGTAGGCCAACCAGCAGGGGTAACAATCGGCGCACCCAGAACCGTGGGATCGTAGAGGAGTGTTGTTTCCGTAGCTGTGACCTCAACCTGCTGGAGCAGTACTGTGCCAAACCCGCCAAGTCCGAAAGGGACGTGTCGGCCACCTCTCTACAAGTCATACCTGTGATGCCTGCACTAAAACAGGTACGTCTCAACAACAACATACCACTATGGGAAACAATGCTAATCTCCATCTCTATCTATCCTCCTATCTCCTGTGCCTCTATTCACCAACGGGCCTCACCCCTATGACAGGTTCTTATCAAGTTAAATGGTCATTGGTAAGCAGTTACCTGCCATGCAAAGTGCTGACCATCGTGGAAAACACCAAGACAGTCACAGCACATTATATTCAGGAAAAGGCAGAGTCATACTCACAGGCTGAGGCAGAGTGTGTGTGAGAGAGAGAGAGAGAGAGCTGGTGGAGGCTGCTGGTCTGTAACAAAACAGTGTGTTCTGAGTGTGTGATTATTAGTCACAGGACAGCAAGCTCCCTGAAAACTGGCATGCGTTTTTGATCTGTGCGGTCAATAACACGTGACCTGGCCAGTGGAGCTTCTCTGAACTATGTCACAAGCATGCAGGGAATTGTCAAAGCGTTTCAGGTCTTTTCTCGCTGCGGTCACAAGACAGAGCGGTGGCTGCTTTCCAGACCTGTTAAAATCCCTCCAGCCTTTCTTTAGACAGCACTGAAAAGATGCTTATAATGTTTCTGCTTTGAGCTGCTAAAGCTAGGCAGTATCAGTGGCATGAGATCGCTGGTGGTGCAAACCGAACCAAAAAAAGAATAAATACTGCAAATGTCAGGAGGAAAATAATGTACCTTCTGTTTGAAATGCAACAACAACAAAAAAGAGAGGCTGCAAGGGGAATTAGTTTGGACATGTCCCTAGTTTGTCTGGGCAGAGAGAGGTGATGGGTACAGCCTGCTCTGAGAGCCAGCTGTTCTTGGGCTATTGAGCAGGCCGGGAGTGAATGAAGGGGGGATAAACACTCCTCAAGTGGCAGGACCAAAACAAGCCATTCAGATGGAGCACTGGCTACTCACGCATAAATTCGAGCTTCGCTGCTGCTACCACTCCCACTTTGTCTCAATCTCCGGGGCTCAGAACAACACCTAACACTGTTCAAAAGCGTTTGCTGTGTAAGAATAGAGGCTTTGAAATGACAGTGTGTGTTTGTGTGTTGTTTTATTCGATCTGTGGAGGTTTGCAGGCTCAGCGGGTCGTTGGGGGAACGACGACGCACCCCTCATGTGTATATGAGGCGTGTCATTGCCCTTCCCTTTTACAGTATGTTAAAGAGGCTCCGCTAAGCACTTGGTGACAGCTTCTCTCAGTCAAGGAAACCAAAATAAGGGCAAGTCAGAGGCAACGCGTCTCTGTTATGACCCTCGCAGTCATTTGATTTCCATTTGACTGGCCCAACAATGACTCAAAGTTTTCACAAAATAAACAAGGCTTTCCTCCATTGTAATAAGCACTTGGGCTGTATTTTATCAATGCTAATGAACTGACTCCATCTTTTCCCTTTTCCCCCTATTTTTGCCTGCACGCCACAATAGGAAGTCCCAAGGAAGCAGCATGTGACCGCGAAGTATTCCAAATACGATATGTGGCAGAGGAAGGCGGCACAGCGGCTCCGGAGGGGTGTCCCCGCCATCCTGAGGGCCAGAAAGTTTAGGAGGCAGGCGGAGAAGATCAAAGCCCAGGAGCAGGCAATCTTCCACAGGCCCCTGATCAGCCTGCCCAGCAAACTGCCTCCTGTCTTGCTCGCCACGGACAACTACGTCAATCACAAATGAACCCGTTGCCAAGAGTTTGGAGGGAGAAAAAAAGACTAGGGGATTATAGCTTTGTCTCTGACGTCATTTCTGTGGCAGTCCTCTCTGACCTCCCCTGCCCTGTCCGAGCCCACCAATCTCCCCCCCCTTCCCCTCTACTTTCGTCCACTACTTCTTGACCCCATGGCCCTTTTCTAATGCCCCCCCCCCCCCCTCAAACCCACCCACCCACCCACCCTCCTCCGGCACACAAACATGCCTACACATTCTTCCTGTCTGAACTCCTTCGCTCCCTCTCTCTTTCAGTCACTGACACAAAAGGCTAAAACACAAATGATGAACAAAAAGTTAACAATTCGGCTGAATGCAATTCAGGTGGATCCTTAAGCAAAAGAGAAAAGGGAAGGGAGAAAAGAAGATGAAAGAGATCGATGGTCAAGAGGACACCCAGCGGAATGTTTTTTTGTCCTTGTGGAAGACAACTGAAAGTGAAGAGCAGCTTGCATGAAAGAATCCATTCCACAACATTTTTCCCGAGGCAAAAAGAAAATCTCTGATAGGTCTTTTTCTTATTAGTTTGCACCTCTACCTATAAAGGGACTTCCACACTGTAAGGAATTATTTTGTAAAATTAGATTCCTGTTCCAGCACCTTTTGATCACAAACAAAAAACAGAAAAGAGTCTGCAAAATTGCACATTGCCACGGATTACGTCAAAGAAAAGAAAAAAATGGCACTATTTTTTTATGAACAATGAACGTGTAGCTTAAAAAAATGTCATGGTGCTAGCTTTGGGAATGGACTCAAAGAAGAGGTTGAAAAGCACGTTTTTTTCTTTTAATGAATATTAAACCTTTCCGTTTTAAGGAAAGACTATTAAAAAACGGAAAACAAAGGATACGGGGGAGCTCCTGGCAGTGGCAATATCAAGGGGGAAGTGTCACTGAGAGAAGATATGGGCCATGTTGGCATCTAGGCTCACAGCAAGTGCTAGCGGCTGCTCATCACTAGCTTGCCAGTATAAGCGGCAAGGAGGACCTGAAACCCAGTCCCTGTTCTTCCCGTCTCTTTGAGATACAGGGAGCATTGTGGGGACACATATGGGACACCGCGGACTGCCTGGATTGGGACAGTACTACAGTTCTGGGACAGTACTTCTTGTTTACCATGGCTTTGCAGACTGCTCTGACAGAAAGTAACATGGCATGGACAAAGAGCAAGTGGGATAATGATGATTATATTTTTGTCTTTTTTTTCTGTTTTCTTTTCATATCAATGTTTCAATGAAAAAAAAAAAAAGGAAAACCCCGTCAGTTTCTGGTACCGTGACATTCCTGTTTTTCCAAGTTAGGCCTTTTTTTTGTTTCCATGGTTATTGTTATGATGTTATTTTACAGAAAGGCACACAATTTCAATTCAAAGGGAAAAAACAGCAATAATGTCAACTAACATTTTATTTTATTGTATATCCGTAGTATTCACATGCTTTTGGCTGAAAACAAATACTTGAATATATATATATACATCTATATATATATATAAATATAGATATATAATTAGTTTCCAGGGACGTTATTTTCCTTTAGTCTGAGCTGTATCTTGCGTAATGAGCCGCCAAGCTTTTTTGTTTGTTTGTTGAATTACAAATAAGGGCACTGTATAAAGGCATTATTTATTTTGTTATAAAATATATTTGAAAAATTGGTCCAAATAATATACGTAGCACTGATGCTCAACTGACGGATTTATTTTGTATGATCTCTGTTTTCCAATTGGAGTTGTAAGGCTTTTTTGTAGATGCTTTGTACCAAAAATAATGTCTTCTTTTTTCCTTTTTTTTTCGTTTGCCATAGTTACGTTAAATTAATATTTTAACAGCAGCATAGCCTGGATTGCTTAGGCTTGTTATGTCACAGAAAATAGGCACATGCTCTGAATAAGTTGGTCTGCATGGATTTCCAGAAGCCTGCCAGGGTGATCTGTGAAAAAGGAAAGCATCAATGAGTGACTTTATTATTGGAAAAAATAACTGTTCAACATTGATTGTACTCAAACCCACTATGTTTTGAAGCCACTTTAGTATTGATGGCGGGAGAATGATCAGTCCTTCATTAAATCATGTATTTGTAATTGTGCATGGTGTCCTATGGAGTGTCTTCTAAGGAGCATCTTGCTCACGTGCCAGTGCCACTAATGTTGTTGCGCGTTGGTTTGGGTCATGAGGCCATAAATGTCCGCTCAGTTGTAGATTTAGGGTTTAGCTTACGTGTGACTTACACGAGTCATTGTGTCGATGCCTTAATTGGAGTAAATCATGTTGCTATGATGCTAGCAACCACCTAAGGTCACATAAAGGACATTGTCTATCAAGAAGAGAGCATGTCATCGCTCCACACCTCACTTTTCTCCTCTATCTGTCTGTCCATCTGTCTATCTGTCCTTTGTTCTCTGTTTTATAGAAGACAATGCCCCTGATCTTATGCATCAACAGTATGTATCTGTATTTGCATGGCGAGGGTGTGGGAAGCAGGGTTCTTAACCTGCCATTTACCCTTCAGCAATCTTCCAATCATCCATTCATTATGCATTTGATGAAGGGCTATCACGCTGAACCATTTCTGAAGCACTCAGGAAAAAAAAACCAATCTATGCGCTCCGAGGGAGAAGTTGAGTAGTTGCTGAGTGTAATCTGGGTTGTGGAAGGGCAGCTGAGGTTTTACCCATACCTGGCCACAATGATACAGCTCTCTGTGACGAACCACTGAAGCCCATGTCAGAAACTAGGTAATTCTGTGCCACATGATAGTTTCCTCCTCTGTTGTGTCATGCATCCCCCATGAAATGGAGACTTAATGGATACTCATCCTGCTGTGGCGAAACGTCAAGCCAATACTTTATATTCTCTTTCTGTCAGAGAGATTTTAATTATCAAGGCTATGTCCTGTCTCTAATTATATTCTACTTCAGTTGTGCAACAAAGCAGGCAGTGCAATTTTTATTATATTATTATTGTTAATAATGATATTATTATTATATTTTCTATTTTATTCTATATTTTCCTTCTAGGACTGCATTCATTCACTATTGTAAAGTTCAAACAGGCTACTCTAGTGTTCTTATGAATGGCATGAAAGACAACCACTTCTTTTCGCTGAATATGAAGAGATATCTTACGAAGCAGTGGCAACGTTTTCTGTGTCAGTAGCTCACTCAGCCTGTGTGTATTTTATTGATTTAACCTCTGCACGCTAGAACGTCCGAAATGCACAATTCATGTACTTTCATTTTTAATATCAATAAAAAAAACATTTTATCAAACATACAATGTCTAAAAGATTCACTTGCTTTGTTTAGTGTATTCACCTGTCTTGGATAATCTTTTTATAGCAATTAAACTTGTGTACCTTGTAAATGATTTACTGCATCTTGCAGGAAGGCCTTGCAAAGAATCTCCATCTGCTTTTAGCACCCTCTCTCTTCCTCTCACCCTCCCTCTATCATCTTCCTCTCTGCCATCTCTGAGTCCACTTCTGTCTGTCTGTCTCCTGCTCTGTGATAGGGCAAAATGTGTCAAAGTGGAAGTCAGCAGTCACAGAATGCCAAGCAGGCCTGCCCATAACTCCTCAGTCCTTCCTCTGCTGCATGCCACACTAAACCTGAGCTGTTCTCACTGCCTCTGACACACCCATCAGTACAGCCATCCCTCCATCCTCCAGCGGCTTGCTAACTACTGGAGAAAGCTCCACTTCAGTGGCTAAGTTTAGTAACCGACATGTCTCAAATTATCACATGCATATTCTGAAAATGGCACAACCTTTCATTGTTGACATGCATGCACATATCCACCCATGGGATGTCTGTTACCGGGCAGATTTACAGTTGAGTGTCTTTGTTCCCAGAATGGAACAGTTTTGGGCACTGGGGTTATCTTGGTGCAGCAGAGTTTACTGTAGCTCTCGGTTCTGTTTTCGGTTGGCATCAAAGAGTTTGAGAGGCAGAAATCTCTTTTTCTTTGGCTTTAGTGCAAAGTTCTGCCTTACAGTGATGAGATGCACATGTGTTGCTTCTGGGAAAGTGGAGGAGCTGGTCAGCTATCATTGTAAAGGAGCTTGTGTTCTGTGTTTTTTGGTCATACATCGCTCAATTAAATCACCATTCCCTGTCTCATGAAATCTTATTGCCCTACTAAGGAGTCCATGCCCCTGCAAGCAGAGAAGAAAAACACTCAGCTGGAAGCACAGGCTGTCAAAAATAGTTCATTTCTGAAGGATGGCTAGAGGCTGCACAATTTCACACACAATCATGCACTTACTGAACTTGCATGCAATGCAACACATGACTTTTTTGAAGCTACTGGCAGGTGTGTGTGTGTGTATTTGTGTTTTCCAGCAGCCGCTCAGGGACAGAGCCTGTTCCCTGCAGGTGTTTACACATAGCATGACTCTCTAGAGCTTGGTAATGAGATCAGGGACTCTCTGGTCCTCAGTGCCCGTCACGTCACCGCTGTGCCTGATGGGTCGGCGTTTGGAACAACATAAGTCAACAAGCCAAACCGGGCCACAGTGCGCCAGGGCATATACTCTTATTGAGATCAATGGTTAGATCTTGCCAAGATCATTTAAGCCGACACCACAGCGGTGTGGAACAGTATAAAATAAAAAAGAAGAGCTGTCAATATAGTTAGACAGAGGGAAATGATTCTCATTAATTGTCTGTATTGCACTGTATTAATGACTTAGTTATGCAAAAACCATAACAGAACTTCACAATGTGGAAGGCTGAAAAGTATTTTTCCCGTGTTCAAGGAATGTTTGTAATTTGGGTAGGTGCATTTTTAAGTTGTTGTCAAATTTAAATTTGCATCTGCCTCTAAATCTGGAGGCTAGGCACAGAATCACTATAACATTATCCTAAATAAGTAAACAATAGAAAGAGTGCAGAAATGCCACTTCAACCTAAACTGGTGGAGCCAAATAAACCACAATCCCAAACCCATGCATCCATCCCCTTCAGAGAGTCCTCCTGAACTGTGGAGCTGGGTGTAGATGTGGGTGGCACAACTCTCCCAGGCCTGACATTGGAAACTGCCAAAGAGCACACTAGAGTTAGTTGTGGTTGGCCGGATGCACGGGATGCATGTAAGGCCAGGCCAACTATTGAGGCACAGGGTTTGGCAAGCCCAGACCATCACAGCCCATCGTGGCCACACAGGCCAATTAAGACAGGCCTTCTCCTCTCCTTTCTTCTCCTCCCCTCCTCTGTGTCTCTCTCATCTCTCCCTCTCTCTTTATCTCTCACTTTCTCTCTTGTACTCCCTCTCTCTTTCTCCCAATACTCACAAAGCATGCTCACACATTCCTCTTTTCCCACTTTGCCTCTCTAATTGCTGTGGACTGAAAAGAGGGATGGAGAGAGGGGAACGAGATTGAGAGAAAGAGACAGGGAGAGGGAGAATCAGAGGGAAAGGGGGTCATACCACAGAACCTCTATGGCCAGGACAAACTGTACTGGCCCCCTGAAATAGTCAAAACCTCTGCGTGTGGTGTGCATGGGCTCAAGCATCCAGCACTCTTTTTCTCTTAATTCATAATTACACTGAAACATAATCATTTGGCTAATTTCCCCCAAAGACCTTAATTTCATAATGTAAAATAAAATTCAATCTACATCCCTGCATGGGCTCTGAGGTGGTTACAGCAGAGCCAGCGTATAAAGAGGGGATTGTGTTTCTTCAGTGCCCCACAAAACTATCTAATTGTTGATTCCTAATCAACCAGGAGCTGCGAGGAGGCTTTTCTAATTATGTAACAGCAGGTTCTGACATATTAACAATGAAATGGATGTTTTAGTGGATTTTGTACAAAGTAAAACTGCGTGAGGAGAAGAGAAGCAGGTCAAGGGTACTGAATTTTCTTCTTGATCAAATCTATGTTGTTTATGTTGTTTATGTGGCTTTAGTTGTCATAATCATAATTCTTGAATTCTATTTACAAAATGTACATAACTTATATATCACATTTATAATGTGTAAAATACAATATCTGAGTTCAATGGTATGTAGGGTAGGATGAGACAAAAAAAAAAATGGTTTGGACCCACAATAACAACAGTCTTCCGTCTTCTGAAAAGCAGGAGAAGAATCCATACAGCCGAACACTAAACATGGAGCGCTTTGGATGCTACATTAGTAAAGTTTTGCAATTTTGAGGCTTTTGGTGTCTTTGTCAACCCACCATTGGAAGGTCATGGCAGAAACAGCAGAGCAATGTGGATGTTACAAGATGTGTGGGGTAGACTGTAATCTGTAGGGCCAGAATAAGGGAAATGAGGTGGTTAAGCCATACAAAATCATAACAAAGGGGAAGTGGTTTCCAATGTGGTCACTGGTTCATTGCATGACATTTTCTTCTTACTGGAAAACAAGGGGGTCACAGCTTTACACTGAAATATACTCTGTGTGTGGTGCAGAGACTGCCTGGGCGATACTTATTAACAGGGGTCAAATGTTGGACACTCGGCGTTAAGATTTAAAACAATCCACACTTTCATCCAAAAGAAATATCAAAACACCCGCCCACCCTACTACCTTCATGTTCCAGCAGAGGTGACCTTTATCACCTGGGCATTTCTGAAATATTCATGGATTCGTTAAAGGCATAATTTAATTGAAGGTGTTGCAGGAGGAGTGAAGTGGGTGGCAGTAAATGTTTAAAAGCAGAACGCTGCACTTAATTAAACAAGGAGGTCGGCATCTTGTAACGTTTAAGGTTTCTAAGTTTTTAACTTTAACATTATCCAGGTGTGTGCTTATTTCACTCTATCAGGGCATTCATCATTGTTGCACGTCAGTGTCACTATGTGGAGGTCACCAGAGCACTACCTGGGATTGCACACACGCACACACACAGGCCCTGCCATCCTGATCCATTAGGAACATTAGAAGCATGGCAGTGAGGGTGCAAAATCCAAACATACAAACACAGATACAAACACTTTATTGTTAATGAAAAAGTAAAAAGAATTGCCTTTAAAACCAAAGGCAGACAATCAGTGATGCTAGCACTTGTTGTGGTGGTAAAGCAGGCTGCACAATAACCAGGGACACTCCCCTCTATGTTTGAACAACATATAATTACAGATCAGGATAGGAGAGCCCATTCTGAGGGGAAAATAGCAATCTCTCTTAATTACAAGGCAGGCCATGATCCATACCTATCCGTCACTTCAAATACCTCTGTTGGAGTGGCTGGAAATATTATTTCTGTTCAGGTACAGATAAACAACACAAGCAAAGTGCCATCAGCTAAGCAGATGTCTATAGACTGACAACAGTAAAGTCAGCTGGCAAATTTATATTCTCAACAAGAGTTTCATTTTGTGAAGCTGCTACATCTCAAACTATAAAAACTCGCCATACGTGATTGTTTTAAAAGAAAACAAAAGAGCCGCGTGGGAGCAGCCACTTCCACTAACTTCTGTTCTGCCTGTTTTCCCTTTTTTTTTATAAACCATACACAGATCCCTGTGGATGTTATTATGTGCTTTTGAATGACAAGTGTTGAGTTGGACTTTTGTGCAACAGTTGAGCGAGTGCCAGTGTGTGTGTCCAGCTGTCATTCTCACACACACACACACACACACACACACACACACACACACACACACACACAGACACACACAGACACAGACAGGCTCCAGTCTCTAGTCTCCAGCGAACAGTGTCAGCGTACATCCATGGTGGAGGTTCTTCTCTCTCTGGCCAGATGAGCATTCTAGTTATCTTCCCCACACAAACAAGATAAGCTCCATATCTGTGGCCCTTGACCAGGGCCCAGGGATTACATACTTCTTTCCTTCTATTGCTCTCTTTCTCTTTCTCTACTTGATCCTTTTCCTCCTTGTTTTTCTGCAACTACTTTTGTTTTCTGTTTCAAATATTTCTGCAGGATTCAGAAACTGTCAGGGAATAAAATAATCATCATTTCACTGTGAAAAATCTTCTTAATTACATTTCACTTGACTGTGAAAATAATTACTTTTCTAAGAATGATATTGTCATAGCCCATGCACCAACACATGCAGGCACACATGCACTCACACACACATACGCAGACAGAATCACAACAGAGGAGTGTTAATATTTGTGAGGAAATTGCTCGAGAAGGACATTGCAACTGTGCCATTTGGCTGCCCCAAACCATTGTCCGTTGAAACTTGCCATGGAAGCTGGCAGCAGTTGTTTTTGTCTGCTGTGCCATCCTTCAGCCCAAGACTGTCAATTTCATTCTCATGCTTCAGTAATTTGGATGGGAAGATGTCCAGAAATGCCACAACTGAAAGACTATGTATACATGTGTGTATGTGCATGTGTCTGTGTGTGCTTGTGCACTTAAATATAATGGCAGTGCCACCAGTCTGGCACACACAAGTGATGACAAAGTTTGCTCTGCGAAAACCCACACGTATACTCACACGTACACAAACATAAGCAAACAGTCATGTACACGCAAAGCAAATGTATACATGCATACATTAACATGTGCATACAGACTTTTAAATTATACTTAAATAAACATGCACACCTATACACATACATACACACACAGACACACACACATTTGTGTTCACAGAGCCCTGCTAATGATGGGTGGCAGTATGATGTTTGTGTGTGTTCCAAAGGAATTGGCATTACTACTTGGGCCAAATCAGCAGCCAACAGCAGCAGGCTATTAACAAAACTGTTTCTTTGTTTGCTTTTTTTCCTGTTTTTTTCTTGAGGGGCGCCAAGCAATTAATGGTCTGCCTATGGGAGACCAGTAAACTGTGCCACAGTGGAGAACATATGCACAATGATGCAAGACATGATGGAAAAGAATAGATGATATTATGACTGGCCAGCATTCATCATTCGGATTGTGTGGTGGGAAGTAGGATTACCATGTTGAATGAATCCCCTTCAACACGGGCTAGAAAGAGAGGAAACTTGGGAGCAGACAGTTTGTTACTTATTTCTCAGCCCTGCCTTTCTAGGAAAAGATTGAATTGTTATCTCGATGGTGCGACACAAGGTTTTCATGAAAGTCAAACTAAGTATGTAAAAATTATATGATGATGATTAAGAGGGAGGAAAAACTGGTTCATCCGTGACCCTGATGTGGTAAAATCACAGCACTGAAATGTAAACAACTTCTGCTGAAGGGCTGTTTATCTGCTGTTATATTGCACCACTTAAACGAAGATGATAAGCAGCATAGATACAAAGACCGGAAGGAAAGAAAAGAAGAACATTTTATTTATTTTCATTTGCATAAAGCTCTATGGATACACATCCTATTAACCCCTTTTGTGCATTCTGTATGTGATAGTGAAATACTTTTTAGTACCATTATCAACCTCAACAGCCTTGATTATCTTTGACAATGTGTACTGTGACGCTGCATTACATCCAAGTTCCCATTTGACTATAAATATAAATATTATCTGAAACAAGCAAGTCAAACTATGGTCTTCATTCTTCTTAATTGGACTATAAGATCACAAATATTGATTGAAATACAGAATATGGAATCCTGCCCTCCCTGGATCTGCCCACAGTACATTAGATATGAGTGATTGATATGAGTGATATGTATGTATACCAACCAAAGGCAACCAAAGGAAAATCACATCAGAATTAAAGCAAATACCAAATCAAGCCATATACGCTCAGCGTCCTCTGAAAAACACATTATCTCCAAAAGATCAACTTTTCATTCAGCAAGAAAAACAAAACTTAAACTTTAAAACTTGTTTTAAACTTGGCAATGGTGCATTTTCTAGATAAATCAACTGGCTATTCAAATGTTTTATGTGATTATAGAGTAGAAGAATCATCTGGAAGCTGAAAAATCATCAAACTTCAACATAGGTTTTTGACTAAAAAGCGACAAACCTGATATTCAGTCATTCCTGACTACTAGCCCACTCAGCATTGCATGTGAGAGAGCCAGGGCTTTAGCGGTCACAGTCAGTGGTCTCTATAATGTATTACAAGGGAGTAATAATGCTGGAAACAAAAAGCTACAAAAACACCCCTAAAATTGCCTTTGTTTTACTGTCAATTAACACAGAACATCATCAGTAATTTCCTGTTACTCACTGAATGCAGATACCCTCTGGGGTTATGAGTGATCCATTGAAGTGAGGTAACAGCGGTGGTTTCACCTTAACTAGACATTTTTGGAGAGGAAAATCCAAGTTTGGCTCCCTGTACATGTTTGGCTAATTCATATGTGCAGTGTGTGCATGTTCCTGAATGCATGTCTGGGTCCATGTTTTTTCTTATTTTGGAATTTGTATGTTAAGTGTGTTTGTGAGCAGCGGCTGCGACAGGTAACCAGGAATTATCCAGTGGCTTGCTCCCCAGCCAGACTGTGTGCGTACACAGTGTGCCAGGCTAGTAATTGTGGGCTTGGAGGGAGAGAGGCTATACCATATTAGTCTTATTATTATCATTAAAGCGAGAGTTGGCTTGCTGTCTGAGGCCAGGTCGAACAGGGAGATGTTCCTCCAGACAAACTGATGCTTACAAGCCTTCTGTTTGTCCCATGGGTGCTCAGTGAATCAACTGTTGCCTAGTAGCAATTACTGGCAGGCCATCACAGCAAATAACTACTTGTCTTTATTTGTCAAATGAAGATCCTCAAAATATGTCAAAAATCATCACTTCAAAATGGAAATTGGGAACATCCTGTGGTATTTCTTTGCATTAATATTTTAGTCCAATAATTGCCCCTTCAAGAACAAACAGTATTTTCTTCAAAAACAAAGCTATCATTCTTACTATTATGTATCTTTCACAAGTCAGGAGGGAGACAGAGTTCTCGCCACGGACTGGCAAACCAAACAAAAAAGCCAGCAAAACAACCCTGGACAACAGACAAAGTTTTATCAATAAAGATGTTCTTTCTATAAAAATAATCACAGCGGCCAAACAAAACATGGCGCAGGATCCAGAGTTGTTGTCGGAAGTTTGCCAGCAGACACTCTTGAAGGAAATTGTGCAGCTAAGGGGACAGGGATGACGCCACAGGGCGCCCTTTTCCCCTAAATGTCCCCCTCCACCTGTCCCAGTCCACATTCCAGCAGTATGACCAACTCATCTATCTCCCCTGCAGGCCATGTCCAGAGGGTCCGGGAGTGCTGGGCTTTCCAGCAGCCTGATAATAAGGGATGATATGTCTGTCAGCTCAGCTTGGCTCCTATGTGTCATCAGTGTGGGGTTTTGTCAATTGGGGGAAGGGTTAGGGGGACAACAGCAGAAAAACAAGGAGATTAAAGTGCACAACAACACTTTTTTATCATTTACTATGTCCATTTTGCATGTGAAAGGAGCCTTGCAAGACCCAAAGACTTACAAAAACAGTTTGATGGAAAATAACACCCAGGGGTCACTTTGTTTTTGTAATTTTGTTTGTTCCGTTGTCTTCCTTTTCACAAAAGGTTCTCTTGAGAAATATCAAGAAAAAGCCATCACTTCCATTTCAGCATAGCGTCTTCATTATTTGTGAGAATTTTAAAGTTTTTTCCCAAAGTTGTAGGTACTTTATAGATACCGTGGGAGCTTAAACATGGGAATATTGGAAAAATATGGTGAAATATTATGGAGTCCCATAAAAAAAGAATAAATCTGGGAAAGAATAAGACAATTAATGTGGAAATATAACGAGAAATAAATTAAAGAGAAATAATAGTTTTTTCCTTTTGGTTTTCACTTATTGCTTTTGCTATTCCTTGAATAGCCAAGCTGTCAATCAACAGGATTTGGGTGGGCCTTCCTGGCCAGACTGAGTAATCAGTTTATGCACACATGAATCCTGCTGTGGTGGGAGGATTTTAGCATGGACAACAAGAAGTAGACATGATGTTGATTTGTGCATGAGCAGTGTGAATGTGGTTGTGGTTTGTTTGAATCAGGGAAGGAAACATCATGGCAGAAGTGGAACAAGAGTTTAGGAGAAGTTTAGAACAAGTTTGCTCTTGGTCAGTATGTGGAAGAACATTTCAAACAAATCAAAAAGTTGAGGATGGTGGAAGCTGTCATGGAGAGTCTTGGACAAATGTCTGTGCTGACTATTTGTCTTTGTATTTCCACATTTATTGTCTTACTGTTTCCCAGATTTATTCTTTTTATGGTACTCCTATGACTCCATAAATTATGAACTGAGGAACAGACAACAAAATGACAAAGGACTTACTGTATGTGCAAAAACTCTGGCGCTGGTCTTTAAGACAGGAATGGAAAGAATTTGGATTTCTTCAATTTATTAATAGCACATGGCAAAGACATTGTGTGTGGGACTGTGTGTGAGCGACGTGTGTGTGTGTGTGTGTGTGTGTGTGTGTGTGTGTGTGTGTTGAGCACAAAACAGGTGCCAACCATAACAGAGGAGATGAGAAAAACATGGCGGGGTTAGCTCACAGCCGGGCTTCCCGCTAACACGGTGTCACAAACAAAAAATGGGACAGTGCGTAAGTTTGAGTGAGCCTGTGCGATTTTGTGACTATGTGTGATGTTATGTGTGTGTTTGAAAGATAGTGTGAGAGGATGCACATGTGGGTGCATGTGTGTGTGTCAGTGTCTGCAGCTGGACGTGTGCAATGAGCAAAAACAGTACGGGGAAATGAATGAGGTATGTGTAACGGCTTGCTGCTCTGCTATGTTCATTAGGTTACAGTGTGTGTGAGAAAGAGAGAGAGAGAGAGAGAGAGAGTGTGTGTGTTTCTGTGTGCCGGAGTGTGTTTGTTTTGCTTAAACCACAGATTCCTGGGAAACAGTAGGAGGTATAGAAAGTGTTCCCTGCACAGCTTTTGAGGTTTGGATGTCAACATTGTCAGTATAAAATCACTGACAGTAACACATGAGACAGATGCTGACACTGTAGTGGATTACCCTACATTTGTTTGGCTCGATCGACTGATAGATCACATTTCTCATTTCCTCTGTGGAGAGTGACATACATTTTGGGCCTCGCATGTTTTGTGGTGAAAATATGTTATTCAGAAGAGGAGTGAGAGCCAGGGTGTCATTTCTAAATGTCCTCACTGTGGTTCAACGGCCTGCTACAACACTATATACTGTATATATTGTGTGTAACCCATTTTTAATAATATCCATGCAATATATGGTATATTAGCTGCTGCCTGTGTCTGCCTGAGTAACTCAAGAAAGTCACTTACAGCTGTTTGGATCTAGAAAGCTTTGCATAAACCTATTTATGACCTCCTCATATATCACTTCACTTCCATCCTATTACCGTTTCTTTTGCACATAATCATTAACGGATTGTTTTCTCAGGGTTATTGATGTAATTGCAATATACTGTTCATACACACTATATATTTAGTAGTATAGTAGAGCAGGGAAATGTTCTGGCAGAACAATGTATGTAATATAATTCGTAAGAGTGAGATTTGCCCACAAGATTAAATGAATATAAATAAGATCCTGATGCACTGTGACACATTTGGCAAGCCCTGTTACATATAGAACACATTTCCATAGAATAAGCTGAGACACACTCTTTAAATTCCCTTAAAAACATTCATTCTTCTGAGGCAGATCATATAATAAACACCCCTTTTACAACCTCCAAGCGAGGTCATCCCAACATCATTAAATGTGTGGTCCTTGTTAGAGAAGCCATTGTGTTGACGTTGTTGAAGTTGTTTTCCATAGCTGGCTGACCCCCAGCACAGTTGACTAGCAGTTTCACTTCTGCAGTGATTCCCAAAAAGCTTTCCGATACAGACAGTGGTAAAGCTGGCCGCCCAATAGCTGACATTTACAACAACCTCTCATCTGACGGTGATCCACAGCACATGCACTAGGGCAGGAACCATCATTGCAGATGCATCACACCCTGGACACAACCAACTTCTACCCTCTGGTCAATGCTACAGAACACTGTACGCCAAAACAACCAGACACAAGAACAGTTTCTTTCCACAGGCCATAAACTCAGATGAACAGTTATCATCAGACACATAGTGTCAGGAACAGTCCCTGTGCAATAACCATGTGACACAAACTTCCACTGTACCTATAAATTATAATTGATCATTGCTCAAATATGCAGTACTTAAACATGTAAAGTCAAACACAAAAACAGACCCATCTGTACATCGCCTGGATTGACTACAAGAAAGCCTATGACTCGATGCCTCACACATGGATCCTGGAATGATTGGAACATCAAAAGGACTCTAAGAGCCTTCATCATCAACTCAAAGGGGCTGTGGAAAATGAACATAGAGGCCAACTTCAAGCAAATTGCACAAGTCATCATCAAGTGTGGCATATACCAAGGAGATGCTCTGTCCATGCTGCTGTTCTGCATAGTTCTGATCCCTTCCAGCCAGATCATCACAAAGAGTGACTACAGATAGCATCTATGGAATGGAGCAACCATCAGCCACCTCCATGGATGTCATGGATGGATGTGTACATGAATGTCATCAAGCTGTATTCCAGGAGTGAGCAAGACATCGACTCACTGATCAGCACCACCAGGATCTACAGCAGCGACATCGGAATGTCATTCGGACTAGATAGTCAAAATTTGAAATATTTGGCTGTAGCAGAAGGCAGTTTGTTCGCCAAAGAGTGGTACAATAATGAGTGTCTGCAGGCAACAGTGAAGCATGGTGGAGGTTCCTTGCAAGTTTGGGGCTGCATTTCTGCAAATGGAGTTTGGGCCAGGATTAATGGTTTCCTCAATGCTGAGAAATACAGGCAGATACGTATCCATCATGCAATACCATCAGGGAACTTGGTAAGTTTGCAGCAGACATCGTTTTAGCCTTTAGGCAATGCTATTGTAACGCCGACTTCTCGTAGCGTTAACTATCGTTAGTTAAACATAATCTCATCTTACACTATCAATGGATTCTGGAGAAAAAATGTGTTTCACATTTGTTTTCTGCACCTATATTTGCATGAAAGAACATGCAGTGGTTCATCTGTATCAGTGTGTATGACAGACGGGGGAGTTGTTGCTGGCAGCAAATTATTTTAACCAGCCTTAGCATATGAATAAATACTTCAGCTACAGAAGCTATTTCCCTCCCCTGGCCAGCAGAAGATCAGTGATGTGTGTGTGTGTTTTGGGGAATAGTTTAAGGTGGGATTGCAAATAAATGTCCTGACCCCGGGCCGTGGAATTCCAGGGTCGGTATTCGAGGAACATGCCCAGCCCTAAGAGCAGGCGAGCCCAAATCCCCCACTGGGCAGCTTCGGCCTTACACAACATATCTGCAACACACACATATACACATGAGCTCGCACACAATACACACACACACACACACACACACACACACAAGCTCACACACAACACACACACAATAAGCAGACAGTCCCCTACCCCCTTCCTTTTGTTGTTGGTGTTTTTCTCTTCTCCTCTCACAATGGAAAGGCATCTCCACTGTCTAAGAAGCCACAGTGAGAGATGTGCTCAGTAGCGGGAACAATAAACAGAATCTATACTGGCTACGTTCTGTGCCTACCTTGGACTTTAGTCCGCCAAGTAATTCTTAGATACAAAGGCTAGATAAGAAACAGGCATGCATGTAGGCCAGCAGGAGTAGCAAAAACGTGCACAAACACTCCCTTTCTGTTTAACAGTTGTTGATAAAGCAACTCATTGGCTGCATCAAACAGCTTCAACCTCTCTGGACTTCACGTCTGTTATTGAGGCCCCAGTGGCATCGAGGCACTCAAAGAGTCGCTGTCAATACAAAGCTCCTTTGAGCTTGAGCATTGTCTCTTCCCCGGCTTGTTCTCTATGATTAGTCAGCAATCTGCTATCATACAGGGCCCTGGCCTACTTTTGCACAGGAATTCGACCTATGACATCAGTCTGCTGCAAAGAGGCCAAAGCCTGTCCAGCATGGACCTTAAAAGGTCCAGGTGGACCGGTGTGAAGCTTTTGGTCTGTTTTGAACCTCCCACATATGTACCCCGGGCCCGCGGCGGGCGCCGGCGGCG
>JAVQJF010124307.1:0-35356 GCA_036023855.1 Gadopsis marmoratus | reverse complement strand
CACACACACTCTACCTCTGTGGCTGCACAAGGTACACACACACACACACACACACACACACACACTCTACCTCTGTGGCTGCACAAGGTACACACACACACACACACACACACACACACACACACACACACACACACACACACACTATATGTGGAAATCCTTCACACCTTCCACCAAAACAATAAGGCATGTTTAGACAGCTGTACTGCTGGAACAGACAGTATTTTAATGAGTTGTCACGCCATGCAGTAATAACGCAGGTATAAATAAAAAGGGAGGATCCTTCTACTGTGCCATGCTGCTTAAAAACAGGATCCACTGGTTAAAATCCAATGTATGTTACATTATTAGTGTCAAGTCACTAAAATGTGACTTGTTGTCTGTATGTTGTGTAATTTCCTTGCATGCTGTATTTAGTTGAAAGTGGTGGGTAACGTTTCACTTTTGCACTGGCAGCTTTTGTTTTGTGATTATTTTTTTTTTAGGGTGCGGTTGAGAATATTTGTAGTATGTAGAATGAGGTACAATAATGGATGTACATCCCTACATTTCTAAATTGATCTGACTGTAGTGACACGAGCAGCACGAGGAAGTAGAATTTCAATGTTGCAAGGTAATCGTACACAAAAATGTAGTGACACAAAGTAAAATGATTATTTACAGCTTGATCTGCTGTCCAGCTACATTTCATGATGTTAAACTTTCTTTCGTTTATGCTTCTTGTGAAATCATTCACTTCCCTTTGAATCTAAGTAGCAAAATCTGCTGAAACCCAAGCTTCTCTAAAAGCCAGGGAGAACCCAGGTTACAGGTGTTCATTTTTATGAATGAGGGAACATCAGATTTGATACTTTTCTCTATATGCATTGAAACAAAAATATTACATTATATATATATTTTTGAAACTGCAACATTTCGCAGTCGGTTGGCTTTTGGGCTCATCATGCATCAGGTTGGCACCAACTTTTGGGCTTATTTGTGAAACTAAATTTAAAAATCTACTCTACAGAAAGTATAACGGTGACTCCTGCGCTTTCGTGAAGCCTTGAATGTTGTTTGATTGTATTCACACCTCTGATATGCGAGTAGGAATCTTATTGCTAATAATATGATATGTTAATTAACAGCATTGTCAACCCGTCTCGTCCCTTCTCTCCAGTTCTTTCCGTACATTCTGTTGCTGGTGTCAGTGCTGATGTACACCCCAGCGTTGTTCTGGAGGTTTTCCGTGGCGCCCCTCCTACAGTCGGACCTCAGCTTCATCATGGAGGAGTTGGACCGCTGTTACAACCGCGCTGTCACTCTGGCTAAACGAATGGCCACCTCAGGACCGCTCATCCCAGACAGGTACAGTAGGACACCTGAAATCAAGTCAGATGAGGAGAAGCAGAACATGGATTTTAATTGGATTAATTTTTATGTTAAAGTGTGAGCAACCAGCTGCGCCTGTTTCCATGCCAACCACTGTGGCACCAATAGACATCAGCTGCTTGCTCTTGCGTTCATTGTTCAACAGTTTAACATAACGTAAATAAACGTCATAAGTTATCATACTTCTTGGGGACCCCCCAAATTTTTATTCTGGGGTTTTCAGAATGCATCAACCTCCCAACCCTGCTTAACAGGCAGAAGAGGATTTTCCTACTTTATTCCTCCTAAATACCAGGTGATCTCTTAGATCTTGGCATTTGACTAATCGATGAAATCACTTCATTCTTCCCTGTTCTGTCTCTCCCTGTTCCTTTATTCTCTTCTGCCAGCGACCCTACCGACAGCTGTTTCCATTACCCGCTGGTGGAGAAGTTTCTGATGACCAAGCGTTGCTCACGGGGGCTGCTGTTTTACTACCTGCTGTGTCGCGGCCTGACTTTCGTCACGCTGCTGTGTGCCTGTGTTTACCTGGCCTACTACCTCCGCCTGGCCTCCGTCACAGATGAGTTTGGCTGCACGCTGCGTGTCGGCCTGCTCGCCTCCGACCCCAGCGTTCCCGACAAGGTGCAGTGTAAGCTCATCGCCGTGGGAGTCTTCTCTTTGCTAAGGTATTTGCCTGTGTAGTACGCAGAAACAAACCAAGGTGCATTTACTGTGTGTTTCACCTGACATACATCAGACATACTGTAGGTTGGGGGGGGGGGGGGCAGCAGCAGCCCTAAGGTCCCAGGTTGATTCCTGCAGCAACAACTACCGAGGGCGGACGCAATAACATGAACATCTGTATAATATAATGTACTCCAAAACATTGGCTCTGCAATGAAATCTCAAGTTTTTGTTTGGACTGTGTCTGACTGTGTGGATTTGAGGTCCTTTTTTTATAATAGTATTTGATGGCATAAGGTGTCTCGAGGTGTATTTGTCCACCTATATGATTCTGTTTTTTCAAATGTGGTTCAGCACCATTATCCAGAGAAACTTTATATTCGTTTTTCACTTTAAATGTTGTAATTTAGTTTGAATTAATCATCAGTCGTATTGTTCTATTACACGACCATGTCTTATTATTACTATGTCAAAATGCAATCTGTTTGTTTTTCTCTGTTTTCAGCCTCGTCAACTTGGTTCTGTTCATCGCACTGATTCCCGTGGTGATCTACGCCAGTCTCCGTCCCCTCTTCTGTCATGGATACACCCACTCTTTGGAAACCTACCAATCGCTGCCCACTGTAAGCGTCCTGCCAACCCCCGGTGGGCAATGGGACGATCTTTCTCTGTATCTGCTTTTCCTGGAGGAGAACATCAGTGAACTGAAGTCCTACAAATACATCAAGGTGTGTTGGAGTATTGTGTATTTGTGTGCTGGTGTTCCTAACTCACTCCCCATTTACTACCACCATTTTATTTGAATTTGAGTGTCTGAACTGTGAGTGTGAAATATATGCTCTATAGTGCCGGCAAAAAATTCCCATTTTGGAATTAAAAAGTTCATGACCTGTACACTACTACACTGTGTACTACACTACACTGTGTGTCTTTTAAGCTGTCAGTGATGACACAACATGATGATGATACAAGTGTCCAAAATATCAGTTTACTTCACTATAGAATAAACTACTGAGTGTCTATTATATAGGGAGTAGTGAATGAGGGATGCAGCCCATGTTTTCTCAAGTCATTCCTGTTATTTCAGTTCATTTTTCTCGATCCTTGAGAAAAGGTTTTGATGAGAATTGAATAGGGCTGCAACTAACGATTCATTATCGATTAATCTGCCGAAGTGATGTCTTCAAATTGCTTCTTTTGTCTGACCAACAGTCCCAAACCCAAAGACTCTTCATTTACTGTCTGAAATGACAAAGAAAAGCAGCAAATCCTCACATTTAAGAAGCTGGAAGCATCAAATATTTGACTATTTTGTTTGGAATATTATTTTAACGATTAATCGATGATCAAAAAAGTTTGAAATTAATTTTCTTTTGATCGACTTATCGCTGCAGCTCTACAGTTGAATTTTACTGCGGAGCAACCTACTGTCTCTGTCAATGTGTAACATTTATAATTTTTGCAACTAAAACGGGGATATATGTTTTGTGACTTCAGGTGTTGGAGTTGTTGAGGAGACGAGGTGAATGTTCCGGAGAAAGCTTTGACCCCATGGGTCTGCTGCAGACACTCTGCCTGGTGAAGACGGACAGTGTGGATGGGAAAAAACCTGGCGCTGCTGCAGGGAAACAGGATACAGTCAAATCAAGTGCCGCCGACTCTGCCAGCAGCCCGACAGTAGCCAACGCAGGCGCATCAAAGAACCACTGCAGCCATCCGAACTCCGCCGCCACCGCGAACAGCAGCAAGATGGAAACCGAGATGAAAGGTGAGTACAGAGGCAGGACTACACCAAATTCTATTAGTTTTCATTTCTGTGAGGGAAGTTTTGGTGTACTTTATATTCTCATGCAATTCAAACTATTATGATTTTGTACATATTAGCTGACATTGATTTAATTGGTATGAAACGAATTCCCTATATGTTATTGTCTGATCAGTCTCAGTGCAGGCTGAAATTTTGTTTGAAGTTCTGACCATCTTTAGTGTATTACTTTTTAAACTGTGCCACCTTGAAAAACTAGTATGTGCTGGACTGAGCGTAAAGACGTGCAGTAATCTCAGAGGTGACGCTGCGATCGGGATAACTACCCAACTAAACCTGCTTCGTGAGCACGCATGTCATTTCCCAGAATACAAACGGGAATGTTCGACAGCACATCATATAAAGAAATTCTGTTGCACTTTCAGTTTGTCATTTTGAGGATGTTTGGAGAACGATTTTTAGTATCCTAAAAAAATATTTGTTTCTTATTGTCTTTCTTTTGGAAGAGTCACAGTAGTCGGTAGCATTTCTTTTTAGTCTTCTGTGTTTAAAGCAGTAGTTTGACTTTTAGGGAAATAAGCTCATTCGCTTTCTTACATAATTAGAAAAGAGCGATATAACACTCATGTTGTGTAAAAACGACCAGTCTCCTTTTTATGTGGGTTAGGCAAAGATAAAATGTCATTTTTACACTTTGTTTTGTGGTTTTTTTTAAAACAGATTAAACAAATGAGCTGCACATCTAAAGTTAATTTGTGAACTTTAGATGTGCTAGTAGGTGGATTTAGTCATCCCTGGACAGAGCCAGGCTAGCTGTTTCCCCCTGTTTCCAGTCTTTATGCTAAGCTAAGCGACTGTTATCTACATATGTCCCTATAGCAGCTAATGCTCTACAGCGATCCGGGACAAACTTGACATTTTGGGCCATGCAAATAAATTTGAATTGACTTAATAAACCTGTACACCAAAACCCCAAATAATAATTCAGTAACGTGCTAAATTAAGTATTTATTTTCAGAGCTCACTCCCTTGCTGCCAGGAAACGGCGAGGAAGGGACTCTCCGGCAGCGAGTGATGTGAATTCAGTAGTGGACACCTGGACAAAGGGGGGAATAACTTCAACACTACCCCATGGTGCATCCACAACTCACTGCCTTCCTGGAAAAAGACATGCGAGATTTTAGCCCCATCATTTTATTTTTGTTTTGTTGGGTACAGTAGATGATAAAATGGGAGGAAATGAACACTGGATGATGTAAGGCTATAGACACTGGGAGGGTTCAGTAGGGTAAAGCTCATGCTAGTACAGCTTTCAGGAATCATTGACTTTGTTGAACCATTCGGAACTAATACGACTCTACGGTACTAAAACTGTTCTGCCCTATGAACTACAGCATGTCATCAGACTGACTATAGCAGGTCTGCTTTGCATTTCTTTTTAAAAATCTAAAGAACATTCTTAAAAACAAATCCAGTGTCAGGATGTGATACATACTTGTATGTATTACAGCTTTCAGGGCTGTTTTTAGTTAATTATAATAGAGGGAGTGAGTTTGTTTGCCTGGGGGGGGTTACGCATTTTCATTTGTTCGACCCCTCAGAAAGCATCCTAAAACTTAAACCATATAACAAGTTCATATGAAATTGTCAAAATTGCAGTCATGTGGTTTTTATCTGAGAGGTGATGTATTTATGTGCACTCTTTGTGGGAGAATGTACTTTTTACAAGACTGTCAATCAATCAAGCCACTGTAATGGTTGTAAAGGGGGAAAACACTGAATTTGTTTGTCATTATTCTGTTATGTGGTGTAGAAAGTGATTTGACAAGGCAGCTAAAATATGGACCTGTTGGTCGAAGATGTCGCAGCACGGTTTTAATGGTTAAGTTCTCTTTTCTGTTTTAGAGGAGTGTTCTCAGTTTTTGCAGTCATTCACTGGATTCTTCAACAATAACATGAATTCCTAAACTGTGCAGCATTTGCCCTTCAGAACTGGATGTGTCTCATTTGTGTTGAGTGGCTAGTTCTCTCGTGTGTAAATCTGAATTGTTGTTGTACACGTCATACGACAGCCAACAGTGGTACAAATGCAGGAAGATGTCGTTTAATGTGACTGTTATCTATTTTTCAACAAGAACGGTACAAGGTTTTCTGTAATAAATACATAATTTCTCCACAATGTCAGTAATTTATAAGGAAATGGCTCATCACAGGTAATAACTTAAGTAATATCCAGTTTTGTGGCTTTTAAATTTAATACATTTGTCTTATATACTTGCTGCGCTTGCTTGGGAATCTCAGGTATGAAAACATCTCATTACTTCACAGGTGATTGCCAGTGTTTATGTCGGATGTCCACTGCCTGTATACGTGTACTGCCTTCTGTGGAACATTTTAACATTTTGTCGTTAAATTGCTACAGTAAGATCTCTACTGTACATCAATGTATGTTGTTCTTTAACTTTTCTGCTGCTGTTCACATGATGGCTGAATGTTATCGTGGTCCCATTCCTGTGCAGTGGGGCACTTTTTTAATGTAAAGTCTGGGAAAGAAACTGATCCTTGTTGTTTTGTGTATGAGAGTCTTCCTAGTGTTAGATTTTCAAAGTGACATTTTGATGTTTGAAGCTGCTGTTGGTCATGTTTAATACAGTATATAATGCTGTTAATTATTACACTAGTAGGATAGTCTGTATTTTTTAAAAATAAATTTAGTAAACCTTACTGTGGAGTGGTTACTGTATGTGGGGTAAAGGTTGTTGGTTTAATATCAATATCTGGTTTCAATGTGGGCAGAAGATTTTGTTTTTTTGTAATAAAAAAACTGCATTTTGATGTTTTTATACATTTCCAACTGCTGTACGTTTTATTAAATTTTCTGCCATCGTTCACATGATAGCTGGATGTTATTGTGCAGTGGGGCACTTTATTGACGTAAAGTCTGGGAAAGAAACGGATCCTTGTTGCCTTGTCGTTGTGAGAAAACCTTTCTACTGTTAAATTTCTGAAGTGACATTTTGAGGTTTGAAGCAAGAAATAGGGGGCATATATTGCAGTATTGATACGGCAGTATGTTGTTCTTCGTGTAGTTTTACGGTGGCTGGCATCCATTTGGTGCATTACGGCCTAGTGGAGAGTGGAACTGACAATAGACTCAATATCTACATCCCTCTGTCTGCTCCGCTAACGCAATACTTTACACTGAGCTCATCTTCCTTTAAAGACTGAGTTAATCACTGTGACATAAATCTTTACTATTCATGTGTATGTGCTTTGATGTCATTTTGTCTTGTTTCTTACATCATCAGGGGAACTTTTACCTCCTGTCCATCAATTTGAGACCAAGTCACCATTATAAAGAAAGGAAACAAAAACACAGTTAAACCTACATATTCTAAAAAGCAGTTGATCTGTGACAAACAGTAATAGTAATGTCTATTAGCAATAGTTATGAACTAATAGAACTAATTTACATAACAAGATCTCTGACTACCATCAGGATTAATAACGAGGTCTCTGGGATGTTTTTTACCTTGATGTAAAGTTATGTTTTTGGCATCAGGATGTCTTGGATTAAGGTCATTTACATATTTATTTGACATCTGTGACACTTCAGACTTTTCAAAAATCAAAAGCAGGTCATAAAATTTTAAATAACCTCAACACACACCCAAACTGCAACAATATTTTAGTCCAGTGGCTCCCAACTTGTCAGAGGGGTTATGAGATCAAAAACACAAAACTGTTTATTTTTTATAATTTTTCTACTTTCTTTGTGAAATACTCGATAGTCTCGAGTTCTTTAAGACTCTTGGAAAGATTCACATTTAATTTTAATACTACATATTATCTTAAACCATTGTTGAGGGCCACAAGTAGACGTACTGTAGCTTTGATCTAAGGGGGCACAAGTCAAAGTTTGGAGACAAAAGTCACTGAGCGGCTCAAAATTTGTCACGGGACAAATATTTTATTAAAGCATTAGTATCATTAGTTTAGTAAATCATGTTTTTGTTTTGTTGACCGTTATAAGTCATTAAGATTTCCTACCGGTGTTTTTTAACATTATTACGAGAACTTACCGGGAGTCGATTGATTATTCAATTGACAAAGAAATTGTTTATTTTTAGTATCTTTTCTGTCAGAAATCACGACATCTGAAGATGTGTCAAACTGAGAAATTGTGACGGACATCTTTCACCATTTTGTGAGATTATTCTAACCAACGAAACCTCACTTGATAATGAAACAATCTGTTTCTTACTGCAACAAACATCACGAGCAGCTCAGTGACTGAAACGTCTGACCCAGAGCTGTGGTGAAGGCCTTCAGATATGGTTGAAAGCTGCTGGTAAAGCTAAGTAAGTAAACCTTACATTTATAATACCTTTCCATGAAATCGGGGAGTTTATTTTTAATATTTCATCAAAGAAACACACCGATTGCAACAAAATGCCAACGTATCTTTGGTGATTTGTGTTACCGGCGTATTAATGACACAGCAGCCTCGTTTCTTCCGCAGTAACGGTCCTACCGGGAGTGGTTGACGACGTGAACAGTTTCGATGACGGTGTGGCGCCCGGCGGGGCCGCAGTGGTCGGTGCCTGGGACACGGTGAGCAGAGCGCTGGCGTCCGTCGAGCGTGTTGCCGTGGACCACCATGGGGTTCTGGTGCTGTCGCAGCCGGAGCCTCAGCTGCCGGTTCTCTCGGCTCAGGTTGTCTTCCTTCCGCAGAGCTTCTCGCTGCAGCACGGCAACGTTGATTCTCTGCGTCACCTGCTGCAACTCCGACATCAACAGGTAGACGCAGAGGTCAGGAGAGACGTTACGTTGTTTTCTCTTCCAAATACGTTTATGACTCTTTGGTTTGTTTCCAAACTGTCCGATGGCCGACTGCTCTCGTTTCCAGACCTCAGATAACTCGGCGAGTACAATGTTATTACCGATCAGGGATTTTGCCAAGTATGCACCAGTCCAAGCCAGCTACATACTGAACTCGGAAAAGGTCTCAGTAGAAAAGATTTTGGGTCTCTACCAGATACAGGAGCAGCCGGTCAAAAGGAAGAGCTGGAACTCCGAATCACGACCCACCTTTGCTGGTTCCTCAGTCTCAGGTCCAGTTCTCTCCTGTCTGAGTTCCTCTGCAGGGAATAATAAGACTTGCTTCTGCCTGCTCTCCAGCTTGCGACATATTTCACCGAGTTTTAAAACCTTTTCACCCTGGATCAGCACAGAGAGAGAAGAAGAATGAGAACAGAGAGGACACGCAGAATCGGGCACAAGATGCGAGACGGTTCACCTTGGCTATAACTGCCTGCAGTTTCTTGGCGGCGTTGTCACTCTGCATGGTGAGGTCCACCAGCTGTTTCCTCGCAGCTGTACGAGCCTGGATCAGCTGGTCCCGAAGCATACGAGTCTTTTGGTTAAGCTGGTTTTTGGCGGCTCTCAGGTCTTGTTCTGCTGGCTTAATTCTGTCTTGCTCTGTCTTCTTTCTCAGCCGACTGGCAAAATACTGAGAGAGGAAGGAAACAAGATGGAGGCTTTGATTGAACAGTCTGATGCTACGTCACACCAGGCTAAACAGGTCCTGGACCAGTCTTTGTCCTCCAATTTCTCATCTGACTCTGGGGAAGATGGAGACGTGAGGATTTTCCAGAAATCCTTCGTTACAGCTGACGTCTTTGTGGACAAACATCTGAAACTGAGCAGAGAACTCCTCTCCACTGCTATCTGCTGTGTGCAGAGTGGATTCAGGAAAAAGACTTGAGTTGAAAATGTTTCACTGTCAGCAAAGAAAATCCCACTAAATCCCAACACTTCAAACCTGCTGGAAGCAAAATCACAAGACACCGCCTCCCTCCATTGCTCACTCGTTGCCCACGAGCTAGCACGTCGCTTGCGCGCTAGCAAACGTTAGCAATTCAATTTGTGTGACATTGTGCAAAGCAGTGCTTTTTTTTTCCCCTTCCAAGATTACAGATACAAAGAGGGAACCCAGAAACTACAACAATGATCTTTTCCACAGATCCTATGCTGGGAAAGACCAGAATCTGCCTTTTGAATCCAATACATTTGTTGTGGGCACAGCCTAAGCTATTATGAGGGGTTCAATTTCTGCTTCAAAATATGACTAAAATGGCATTATGAGATTAAATCGCCTCCTTCCACTGACCTGCAGCCTCTCCACCTTGTTCACGTTTGCGTCGACCATCTGGGTGACCTGCTGTGGACTGGTGAGCAGGATGTCGAGCGCCTTTGATTCCGCGCCGCAGAGCTGCACCACCTTCTGGTTCTCGAGCGTCTTCTCCTTCAGCTTGTCCTGCGGGTTCAGAGCATCCCTCTGTCCGCAGAGAGGGGAGACAGGAGGCATACCTCAGAGACTCAAATCAGGGCACCTGTCTACCTGACTCCAAAGCTGGTTCTGCAAGTTACCCTCTTTTCATAAGATCTCTGGCACGATGCGATGCTTTCACTGTACAGTCTGCGGATTTCAAACATCACCACTATGTGTTGCTGCTCCAAACTGAATGTTGCCTCTTCCAGATCGGCTTGCTGCTGCTGAGAGTGTAACGACATCTGGTTCCTGAATAACAGACCCGTTCACGTCAGAGGGATTCATGCAGGATAACGATTTTGGTGGCACCTTGACTTTCCTCAAAAGCCCAAAATGTACCAAAAGAAATATCAACATGTAAAGCTGAATACAAACGTCTCTCTCTGCACCAAGACATGTTCACTATCAACACGTCAGCTCTACAAGGGTCCTGGTCTTACTGTTAGGCCTCAATCACTTCAGGTTCCTGACCCTGTAACCTGTCTGCAAGTATGTTTTTGTACGATTCAAACATTGGTAATTTATTCAGGATTTAGGCAGATGCTTTATATGGTATAAAAGAGAAGTTAAAGGATGCTTAAGATGTGATGGACCGTTTAAAAAAGGAGGATCAAAATCGATGCAGCGGAACCAGAGATTGTCTATTTTAATCCACTCCTCCGCCTTCCTTGTTAAAACCTGCTGCCTACATTACCCACAATGCAACTCTTCCTCTGACAGCTGTATAGTCGTATGGTAGATTGTGGTGTGTTATGCTAGCTAGCGGATAATGTAGCCTGGAGCCTGTAGCTCACTTCTTTCTAACTCCACACCAACACATTGTTTTCATCTTCTGCCCCGACCGACGCTCAAGAATATTCACAGTCTTCACGCAGCGCCCCCTGGAGGCACTGAAGGCTGCACACTACTTGTTTCACATATGCACCTGGAAACATGGCGATCACCTGGCATTTCGGGTCAGAATGACCCGAAGGGCGACACAAGGGTTAAGAGTAGCTACACCCTCAGCATGTTCTTTCACTGTGTTCTGTAGGGGGCGCTGTGGCTCCTCAGACTCACCTCTCCCAGCTGAACCTGGAGCTGAGGTGCTGCAGGCCATTCTCCCACTGCTGCTGCACAATCATCAGCCGCTTCCCCTGCTGAGCACTCAGACGGTCCACATTCTGCAGGTGAACACGCCGCACCTGAGCTGACTGACGCTCCGCCTCCTGCAGGTCACCCTCCAGGTTCTGCAGCACAAGCAAACAGGAAGTGACGCACGGACAATTCAATTCACTTCAATTCAGTTTCATTTATAGAGCACCGTATCACAACAAAGTCATCTCATAGCACTTGTTCATATAGAGCAGGTGTAGACCGACTCTTTGTGTGCAGAGAACCAACAATTCCCACTGAGTCAATGCTTTAACGTACAGGATGAGACCGGCTCACCTTGACAACAGTGTCCAGGCCTATCAGCTGTCTCTCAAACGTCTGTCTGAGCACCGTGATGTCATGACGCAGCTCAACGCCTCGAGTGTGACGGCGAATCAACCGCCAGCCTTCGTTCAGCTTCAGCAGGTTCACCGCGGTTTTCTTCACTTCCGTCTCCAACTTGTCCTGATTTCACAGATGAAACATCGGATAAAGAGCTGCTAAAATACAGATTTATTTGTCTTTTCGGCTGCATATTTTACTGGAGTATATAGAACTTAATTTTAATTTGAAAGGGCAACATTTCGTAAAATCATTTGAAACTTCTTAAATGTCATTGATCTGAAATTTATATTTGATGCTTTTTGGCCAGAAAACATGTACAGCATGGTTTTATTTATTCCAACTGACACCTCAACTGGTTTCATCACTTTCACAACATTAAAAACAGATTCAGAACCGATTTCTTTTAACTAACTGACGCCTCCAGCTCCTTTCAACGCTTCAACTTTAATTCAAATATTTTTTAAAACTTTAACTTGTTTACTTTGTTTCAAAACAAACCATGCTGTACATGTTTTCTGGCCAAAAAGCATCACATATAAATTTCAGATCAATATTTTCTGCAGCTTTTGCTGCAAAGTGTTTTAACTCAGAGGGACTAGTGTCGCTGCCTGAGCTGCAGAATCAAAGTGGGGAAAAAGATTATTATTTTATTGTCATTTTGCTTTCAAACAAAGTGTTGTGTTACTTTAATAATAAAAAATCTGTATTTGTGCAATGTAAGTCCATGAATTTAAAAAAAAAAAGTCGTCTTTTAAACATAATTTCAACTATTTCTCACAGTTTTGGAACAACCCAGGGGACCATGTATGACATTTCTACACAGAACTATTCATTAAAAAAAAAATCCACTACAAGAAAAATGCAGTTACAAAATGTCACAGGTTCTTTTTTTGGCTTTAGGGAAGAAACACCTTCAGAAACAGGCTGCGAGTCTCCGCTTTCTTCTTGGCCTTCTCCTCCTCGGCCCGAGCTGCCTCCTGCAGCTTCTCCTCCTCCGTCTTTCCACCATCTTTGCCTCCTCCACCTTTCTTTGCGTTCTTCGACATTAGCCTTCCTCCTGCTCTTCCTCCTCCTCCTCCTCACGCTGCTGACAGTAAATCGCCTCTGAAACTGGACGCAGCGGGCGGCGGAACCTGGAGCCTAAATGACGTCTCCGTGACGCCTCATGACGTCTTTGTGACTTTGTGACGTCAGGCCTTTGTGACGCCTTATGACGTTTAATGACTTTATGACGTCAGGCCTTTGGAAGCTGCCGTGTGTTCCAGCTCTGTGGCGTGTTGTTGGCCGTTACAGTGATTCACTCTTCACTTTAATAAATGTTGTTGCTCCCTGTAACAAAGAATAGCAGCCAGTAACCGCAGAGTATGCAATTATTCCACTTTAATTATTATTTATTTATCCTTTTTGTTCGGTGAATGTGTAATACAGCTTGTTAGACCGTGTAAAGTTCCATTTTAAAAGATTAATGTATCTGCAGCGCTCCGCCCTTCTTCTTCTTCTAGGTTTACGGCGGTTGGCTCCAAGTGCAACACCGCCACCTACCGCTCCGGAGAGCGGAACAGAATAGGCTTCCTCCTGAGTCCCCTCGTTCTTAACAAAAAGTCGTCGCTGTGGCCAAAGCAGAAATGTCCAAGTGACAACATAATATTTTATTCCAGCCTTACCTCTGGTATTCAATACGCATACAAGTATACAAGTATACGCGGTTACTGCCTGCAGCGGTGGCGTGTTTTCCAGTAGGCCCTGAACGGCTCACTGTTGGACAGGAGGAGGTGGGGGACAGACAGCTGTGTGTGTCTGTGTGTCTGTTTGCCCTGTAGTTTTCTTCTCTGGCTGGCGGACCTGAGAGGAGGGAAGCTGCAGCCCCGTGACACAAAACAACAAAAATCCAGAAAGGCTGTTCTGGATGGAGAGAGACAGGAAGGAGAATAGCCCGGAGGAGAGTCTTCTACCAGACCAATGGGTCTGGGATTCTAATGTGGCATTTTAGGCTCTGGGATGTACACCATGTTGCTGTGCTTCTCAGCATCACATTGTGCGTGTGTCAACTAGGTAAGCCTTCCAACGCATGTTTATATTTAGGTCTTAAACCGAGAGCTCACGTGTTTGACAGCATTCCTATATTTGTTCAGGGCAAGGTAGGACTCTGTGTCTTAACTTAAATAGTAGGGCTAAGTAGATCAACCCAACACAGTGGCAGTGTACATGCAAACATCAGACTGCCCACGGTCCCAGTGCACCAAATAACATTTTTATTCCAAAGAAAATAAAAAGGAAATGGGAAAGAGCAGTGATTGATTTAATTACAAATTTAAGTCAAGCTGCACAGAATAACTACACTGTGTCCACCTTCTTTGCTGAAATTAATGAAAAACTATGAATTATTAAAGCTCCTGAGAGCATTTATTTAATAGCCACTTTTTCCCCACACTGCCTTGTTTCTTAGCCAGCATCGACATTCTCGTGTGGATTTTTGTTATCCTGTGCCTCATTAAGTAAACACCCCACCAGCAGAACCAGATCCCACACTGAGACTCCGGTGGGAATGTTTAATGAGGGGCAGCCACGAGTCCTGTACTGCTGCCTACACTCAAACGAGTACTTCTCAGCTCTCTGTTTGACAAGTTTCATTCCTCCAGCAAGCACAGAAGAGCACATTTCTGGCTTGACATGGTATATAATGCAAATGAGTTAGTGTTTGCCAACAACAGTGACTAACTGTGTCATGAGATGCAAAACCTGTGAGGTCAAACATTATGTTTTTATGGTGCTGTATTGTGTCATACACTGAAATGTCTCTGCTGTAAATATCTGTGTGACAGTTGAAATGTGTGTATCATGCAGTGTGCAATGCTCTTGTGTTACTCTTTGATAATACTGCATTCATATCTATTTACACATTTACATAGGGAAGCTCTGGCACCATCTCTTTATATGTTTTTCTTCTCCCAAATGTATTGCACAGTGAATCTAAAATTAACATCTCAACATCTCTTCATCCTTTTCACTTTAGAAGCTGCAGCCATCTCCATCCATTCTCCCCAGAGGAGCCTCATCAGGGCCGTGCAGGAAGATGTGTTTTTCTCCATGGATGTTACCTGTAATGGGATCCCCACCATTCAATGGAACTTTATGTCAGGAGAGGTGAGCCGCACCATAGGGACTTGGCAGCCGGGGTTGTACACCAACATAACGGTGGATTACAGCAGCAGAGTGCAGCCCTACAACAATGGCTCGATGGCCCTGTCAGACCTGCGTCTGCCGGATGCTGGATACTACGTGGTCACTGTCGCAGAAACAGGAGGAAGCAGCAAGGATGCTGGATTTGTCCTGAAAGTGAACGGTGAGTGTGTCTAGGCTTCCGTATGTAGGCTTGTGTCTGAAAGGTTGCCGGCTGGCTCCACCAGATAAATCTGGACAGGAAAGTGAAAAAGCAAGGCCCTTAATCCCAACTGGTCAAGTGAAGCTGCTCAGTGTCCAGCAGGTCAGACTGTGGTTGTGTGAGTGTGGTCAAGCTGCATTCATGTTTGTTATGTAGTAGTAGTAGTCTGTGCACAAGGCTTTTTTTGTAGTAAGTACACTTTGAAGTAAATATGATTTGGTTGCTGTGTCCCTGTCCTCCAGAGGTGCTATATGAGGATCTGCAGTACCTGTCTGTCTCTGCCTCGGCACTGGCCTTTTTGGCTGGCCTTCTCATTCTGGCCATGTGGCAATCAGAAAAGCTCTACAGGAAGATAATGGCTTGGAGATGCAGGAAACAGATACCAGGTAAGGCACGCATGACAAATAAGTTTAAAAAATACCTCCCACCTTTCTGAGCAATGGGGTCCGTTTGTATGAAACATGAACTTTGCATTAAGTATTTAACTCACAAGATAAACTTCCACTTCACTACAAGTAAAAACAAAAGGTACTTACGTATACAGTGGGCAAGTACTGCTACTTTTCATGGGTAAAATATTTTAAGATGGATATTATATGCAGGATCTTAATTTAAAAATAACTTGTGTGAGAGGTTTGTTTCCCCTGGAGCTCAGTTTAGTTTTATTTCTTACTGTAGCATCGTTGAAAATATATGACTGTGGCTTGGTGGGCGGAAATGTGGGTTGAATTTATGTATTCCGTCTAAGCGTGGCTGTGTTTGAGTGCAACGGTCTGCAAAGTTCGTATAGCTTTGTTACAGTGTGTTGTGTTAACGTTTCTGCGTCGACTCTCTATGCAGAAAATGATGCAACAGAGCTGCAGCCTCTTTGATGGACGTCGAGCTTTGTACCTGGCATGAAACACCAGAGACTGTTCGAACCCCTGTGCTGCACCGAGGACTACGTTTTAGGTGTCATCTATATAAAATCTCACGTTTCTTACAGCCAGAAAGACGGGCATACCAAGACAACCGGTCATGTTTTCATTGTGTGCTGATGACACTGGATTGAATGTAAACCACATTATATTCATTGTCCAAGCAAATTTATTGTGAGTTGTGTTTTTTTTTTACTTCTGGCTTCACAACACTTATCCAAACAACTTGAAACAGTTTTACAGCAGGTGGTCTATATCAGACCACAGGAGAACTGTCTTCAGTGACATTTTCATAACGTAAAAAACACAGATGACCGTTAGATATTCCATATGTGTAAAACTAAAACCTCACACATGGGTCTCTAAACTGCCGAATCAGACTAAAATGAGACGGAAGATAACAGGACTACAGAAACCGATTCCTCGCAGTGCTAGAAAACATTTAATTCATAACTTCATATGACAAATCAGCACAAAAGTACATAAAGACAGACTCTGGTTTCAATTTTGTATCAGACTGAGGTGCACATACACCCCACACGCTTTTTCAAAACAGGCAGACACCACTGGAGGTGGAGACAAATTTATGGCTGTGTTTAAGAAGTCCATGTGTTGGGTAAAAAAAAAAAAAGCGTAAGAGAAGGAACAGTCACATGTTGGGTCACAAACGGGTACACATACACAATGTGTTAGTAACCGCTGTTAATCCATCCATACTTGACGTTATGAGGATATTCAGTATTCATCATCAGTTGCCTTTGGAGACTCTTTGTTAGAGAACAGATTCCTGATGCTGATGTGATGCATTCCAGGAGTGATGGTGAGCTGACAGGCTGTGATTTGCTTTCTAGATGACATCTCAGCATGCATCAACTTGTCCCTTTGAGACATTTCCTACTTCTCACAAAGTTCCCTCAACCAGCAGAGGCTGGGTGTGGCCTGGTCGAATTCAGCTCTACACATGCACAAGAATGACTGCAATAGTTCCGTTTTATTTATGTAGCGCCACATCGTAACAAGAGTTATCTCATAGCACTTGTTAATATAGAGCAAGTCTAAACCAACCAGAGAGGTAAAGAGCGAGAGTGTAGTTCCACATACAAGCCACAGGAGCTACAATGTTGTTGATGTTAAAATACACAACCAATAGTATTAGCCATACACACACCATACATAATTACAATATTATAACAGTTGATGTGAGGTTAATGCAGCCAGAAGGGTTTACAGCAGACAGTTAAAATAAAGTGACAAACCTGTAACAAAAACAATTCTTAATTTGATATTGGTCAGAAAAACATGTTCATTTAATTTGCTAAATACACTTGTTACACTGTATTGCCTCCTTCGTGGCCTTCTGTGGTCTATTTACTGAGAACGTTACACCTTACAAAGTTAGAACATTGTCTTTGTGTCTTCATCTTGTTCTTCGCCGTCTGTCTTCTTCCCTGGTTTCCTGGCGGATCATGTCACAGCTAATGTTCTACATGCTGCCACCTGCTGTACCGGAGGGGGCAGAGTCGTGGCTTAATATCAACTGTGATTAGTCAGAAAAGAAAAGAAAAACGTTACTGCTGACGGTCTGTTGTGCGTTCTGCCGCTCATACAACGTGTAATACCAAGACTCATGTGTGCAATAATGTAAACTCTGTCGCTTTTGTGTACACACACACATTTTCTACCTTCCATTTTTCTTCTGCATGCTATACTAATCCATCCCTCCGAGCTGTTTGCGGTTCTGTAGTCTTTCTGATTGTTTTCGGGTTATTTTTGTTTCATGCAATTTTAGGTGGAGAAAATGCGTTTAGACGCGTATAACGTGGACTCGGTGCAGTCCAGGAACCAAGAAGCGTCTCCGTCAGTGCACCGGGTACGGCGGGCATTTTAAACCACCGGATGTGACGTGTAAGACAAAACGGTCTACTCGTTTTTTTCCAGGTTGGCATGGACTTCGGATGATACACAAAACGTCTGGGGTACATTTACTGTCCTTTCGACACCCGCTTATTCTTTCCGTAATTAACTCGCAGCTGTTTCTTTACGTTGCGTGCACGTCGTGATGGTAGTGAACACCGTGAAGCTAACCGATGTTAGCGCGGCTAGCGGAGCTGCTACCTGCCCTTTGCCTTTGTGAATTGTCCAGTAGGGCACTTGGAAGAACATGAAGAGGAAAGTGGCCAAATTAAGACCGAGCCCCAACGAAGAGGCTCGGATAATACGGGAAGAACATGAACGGAGGAGGAAGCTGCGACTACAGCAGGTAATGTCGGCTGGTGCTAACAAAGAGTTCCTCTTCCCGTGATGCCGCAGCTTCTTACGGTGGGATGTTTCAGTCGAGTCATTCCCAAGTTAGTCGTCATTTGTCAGGCTTATTCAAGACAGGCGTTTTCCAAAACAAGCCTCGATTTTTGACTCTGGGTGGCTGTTATTTTAAGACTCAGACTGTTGCGTCTGGCACCCAGGTGCGGGAACAGCAGCGGCACATCGCGCTGCAGATCCGCCGAGAGGTCGAGCAGAGGCGGCGGCGTGAGCTGGAGCAGCTGCAGGACGAGCTGAGGAAGCAGTGGGAGCGACAGCAGAGGGAGAAACTCCACACGCTGCAGACGTTGTACCAGGAGAGCCTCCAGCTCCTCGGGCAGGGACACAGGACTGCAAAAGAAAATGTAAGATAACGTGTGTCCAAAACATGGCGCTATACCTCGTCTCCATTACGATGACAGCCTGAGCTGCTCCCAGTAGTAGCCCAAGGGCAACATCCGAATCCGAAATTTGAACAAAATCATCACGTGATGACAATTTGACTAGAAGGTGAATACGGTGTCCAGATCATTGGATTTGTGTGTGTGGTCATTTTTGATTTATTTGCTCAAGGAACCTGACTTGGCAGCCATAGCTCAGAGGGAGGAGGAAAATCACACCAAAGCCGAGGAGCGTTATCGAGAAGCCCTGAAGGAGCTCAAATCACAGAAGCTTAAAGACCACGAGAGACACAGCCGGTGAGCCACATTACACGTTTGCATTTACATGTTTGAAATGAACATTAAGTTCATGCCTTTTGCTTTTCTGTAGATCCCTCAATACCAGGAAAAAGGCACTACAGGCAGAAAAGGAAAGATCAGCGAAAGTAGCCAGCCTCCCCCCGCCTCCTTTAAACCCCATTCAGGTGATATGCCCGATCAGTAATAATAACCACTCTGTTTTCCTGTTCTAAGATGGCTTTACAAGCCACCTGGATTTGTTGGCTCCTATTTTAGTTAATGGTAAGAATCCGTGTGGCGAATAATTGTAGAGGTTTCAAAGAATGATGTGTGGATCAGAAATGTGTCACGTGTATTATACAATGATTTGACAAACTGTTGAATGAAATATCCCACCTTACACACCATCAGTACTAAAGACTATAGGTTCAGTTAACATGACACATCACAAGATGCAGTCTGTTTGCAGTCAGATTGAATTGCCCTTCGGTATCGTTTTTATTATATCATTATTGTATTTGAATCGCTGAACAAATAGGAAATTGGTGATTCAGAAGTCTGGAACCAGATTAGTCTGTTTGTTGGTTCACAAATCATATATGTTTTGTTTTTTTTGCTTAGACTCAATCTTTGTATTTATCCGCGCACACACAAATAAGCCTCGCCACCAAGTTAGAAAATACACGAGAGAGAAAAAAATGAGAGGAAGATGGAGAAAGAGAGAGAGAGGCGGTCGTGCATATAAGAGAAACTAAACAGAAACCAAAACAGTGTGACTTGGTCTGTATTCGATTGTGGTCACTTGGTAAATAAAATAATACAGATAAAACTCCCAGCCACACTCGGATAGTACTGCTGAAATGTCTTTGTGCATTTTGCAATGTAGCGCAAATATATAAACATGTTGTTCTGAAGGGATTCCCTCCTGAGGCAGTTGCACAGTTTAGGGTCTGGGTGGAGTCACGGTAATATGTCTTTTCTTGTTCAAACAGAACATCGATTCCAAGAAGCCACATGTAGTAAAGAAATCTGACTTGAGCACCTTCGCTGCCACGCATTACCACATGCCTGAGAACACAGTGGACAGAGAGGTAGACACAAAGCAGGTGAGCCCTCCAGTTACTGTGTGCACATAACCCCATGGTTCATTAGTCCCCCTCCTATCAGCGGTCTAATCTGTATATGTTTCTACAGTCCAGTGCCCATGAGGGAGCTGAGCTGGAGGCGAGGAGAGTGCAGGACTTGCAGAGGGAGGAAAAGAGGAGGAGAGAGGAGCAGCTTGAGAAGGCTCGTCTCAGGGGGAGGCAGGCTCTGAGGAGGGAACATCTCGTCCAGGTATAACTTAACTGTTACCTGATGAGCAGATAGACAATTCTTCATGTGTATTTGACAGAGGATTTGCCCGTCACTGTTGTAAACACTGACTGACAGCTGGACAACAGCATTCACCAAAGTAGGAAGACTGATCTATTACGTAGCAAAAAGATTGTAGTGGTTTGTGTTACTGTGGGAATGTGGGGGCTTTTTCTCTGTAAGTCGTCCAAGTCCTCCTCAGGAAAAGGAATTAATAGTACGTTGACATTTTTTTTTCATGTTTAATAGTCTTAGAATGCCAAAGTTGCATGTCGCAAGAAATGTATTTGAATGCACATACATGCAACATTAAGTGCAGCTTTGTGTTTTTGATGGTCTCCGTCAGGATCGTGAGCGCTTGCTTGTTGAACTAGAGCACATGCAGCAGACAGACCTGCTGAGGAGGAGGCAGCAGGTGTCACAGATGCCTCCTCAGATCTTCCAGCCTCTCTATCAGAGACAGGAGACGAGGGAGGACTTCCAGAGGGAGATGGAGTTTGCCTTTGAGGACATGTATACTGGAGAGAGGAGTAAGGACTGTTCAGTGGTGTAGTATTTTGCTGTGAATGTGCTTTGTACCAACTGAGCCAATAATTTTGACGTAGCCAGAAGGTGGCAATACAGTTTCTTAAATATAACGTTTCAAAATAGCCTCGATACTTTGAAGCATACAATGCATGTACAGTTTTAATGGCGCCTATTTAAACGTCGACTTTGTCTGATCCCAGGGGTTAAAGGAGACCTGGTGGTCCAGCTGGTGCCCGAGCCTTTGCCAGCTCTGTCCACAGGCAGCCAGGACCAAGAGCTGGACGTCACACTGGATGAAATGACCACATCGGGAACAGAAAACACACGTGACACCGAGCAGGAAACCTCTGTTCAAGGTGGAGAGAAGCACCAAATAGAGATAAAACCTAAATTCATTGGTTTTTAAGGGTTGTTACAGGATTTGTTAAAAGAAACAAACCAGTTACTCATTGGCATTTAAATCGATACACAGATCTTAATTTACCACAATATATCATATAAAAGTTTTCAGTCAATTACAAGCATCTTAAATTTACCACCAGCCTTGAATACAGTCCGACTGTCCTGCGAAATAATCTTGATGAAATTTCTTGAAACTCGTCTTCACCAAACGAGAACCGCATTCAGCATTTTCCTTTACTCGCAGTGCCCTCCAAACCTCCTCCTAGACAGGCGCTGAGGAAACTCCTGGATCGCATCAGGAGCCAGAAGAACCAGTGGACTGACCACAACAGTCATGTGCCTGCAGCCGCTTCGCCAACCGCCATCACCGATCAGATCCCAGAGCGGGACACAACCATTGACACAGGCTCTCTGAGCAGCGAGGAAAAAGAACGGCCCCCCATTGAGCCCCCTGAGTCTGTCCACTCACCACCGGGTAAGACGTTCACTGTCATCAACTGTAATGAAATTCATCCAGAAGGACGTGCACACTCGTAAATATTAGCTGTTCTGAGATAATAGTAGTTTTGTCTTTCCCTTGTTTTTTAATTCCACTAGCACTGGAGACGACAAAGCAGTCAAGTGCAGCAGAAACTCTTCTTCCTGACGTACTTGCCAACAGAATTGATGAATTTGAAGAAGAACGAAAGAAAAGGGTACAGTCTGATTCCAACTCGTATGATGCAGTTCAGCAGGTGAAACATGCTCATCACAGTGTCCCCGAGGCCAAAGTGGTGCCTTCAAATGTCTTCTTTTGTCCGACCAACAGTCCAAAACCCAAAGACTCTTTATTTATGGTCATGAATGACAAAGAAAAGCAGCACATCCTCTGCATTTCATCACGTTAAATTATAAGAAGCAGAAAGTTGATTGAGTGCTGAGTTTTATGCCACACATTCACTGTAGGGTTTTTCAAAGAATCCAAAGCCTGGTTCTATTGTTATCCCGCTAGTTTCATGTCGTTTTTATGATTGGTCAGAATTTATTGATCCAGGTGTTGCTCATTACTTAATTAGCCGAGCTTCTAACTGAAGCAGGGGGAAACAGCAAAGTACCTGCTTGCCCTGCTCCAGGAAGTAGACAGATTTTATTATATGGGCTCTCACTTTTCAGTCAAACCCGATGCTGATGCGTAAAATGTTTTTTTCCCTCTTCCACACATTTGATATTATGGTATATTGAAGCTTAGCTGAAAACTGGGTTTATGACCTTATATGTAATATGTGTTTGCAGCATGGTGCTGTTTTTGAACCTTTTGGGGGTTTTTTTTGTCCAGGAAGAGGAGCTCGAGAGGGAGAAGCAGCAGCAGGTGGTTTTGCTCCAGGAGCTGGAAGAGCAGAAGGCCAAATTGGAGCAGATGCTGATTGAGGCCCAGCAGGAGAGGGAACACCTGAAGGCTGCTGGGACCCAGGAAGTACCTATCCACCAAACAGAAGTACCTGCCCACGACCAAGAAGTCACCCCTGTCATCCCTGGGCTGGCCACTGAGGTATGCCCCTTTTCTCCTATCTTTATGTGGCAAATCACATTTCTTGGATCCATCATTCTTAGTTATTGATCTGTGCCTGGTTGATCAGAGATTTTTAAGCCTGCTTGCAATGACTGAAGAGGACATGATTTTGGTGAAAATTGAAATTTGTATCAAATGTATGACATTCTCAGTGATTAATAATCCCCACCTCTGCACAGCTGCTGCCTCCTGCCGGTGAAGATGGCCACACCAGAAGGATTAGAGAATACCAACAGCGGCTGCTGGAACAAAACGGGTGTGTTAAAGCCTGATTTGTTGCCACTTTGTTGTGTGTCACTTTCACCACAAGGAAGCAAATTTTTTTTTTAACACATTGTTCAGGGATTACAGATGGAAAACAGCCTCTTGTGGCATTTCCTTTACCAGGTGCTTTTATTAATTTGTCTGTTCTCTCAAACTTTAGAGGGTGTTGCAGACTGTAAAGCCCCTTGAGGCAATCTTGTGATATCGGGCTGTATGAATACAATTTACTGTTTTCCTTGGATCGCCCCTTTTCTCTTATTTTAGACTTCACCAGAGGTCAGTGGAAGTAGCTCGCCAGCACCTGGAGGAATACCAGCAAGCTCTACAAATTCGTTACAACATGACCGCCACATCGCTGCTGCCTGCTGTCGTCCGTCCAGATGTCATTCACCCACCTCTGCACAGTGCTCAGTCTATGCATCTCCCAACTCGTCTGCACCTCCCTACACCCCCTGCAGTGCTGGCATACAGCCACGCAAAACTACAAACCTCTGTGGAAGTTCCGACAAGAGAGTCAGACATGTTGGCTCCACCTCCCCATCTTGCTGGCTCCCGTTTGAGTGTTGAATTGGAATCCATTTCCAACAGGAACCAGAGACCAGCTGCCACTGCCTGGCTGACTGACAAAATAATGGCGAGAGTAACGGAGCATCTTCCAGAGAGAGCGAGACCCTCTCCAGCCACGGCCAAGACACTGCCTTACAAAGTGCTCACAACACATCACTCAATCGGCCTCCCCCTCCAGCCCCCTTCTGATCCCACCCAAGCCATTAGCCCAAGCATCACACATGATGCACCTCTGGTTCCAGGCCATGCAGTGGTTAAGCCTGGGACCTTTCCACATGGCTCCCTGCAGACTGGGTCCCAGAGCTCCAGAGAGGACGACATGGAGAGGCAGAGGCGAGAGCTGCAGGAGGTCCAGAGACGGGTTGTTGAGCAGAGGGAGGCAGTGGTACTGCAGCAGAGGCAACAAGGAGAGGAGAGGCAGAGACAGGAAGTGGAGATGGAGAAGATGAGGTGGCAAAAGGAGACGCTGCAGGCCATGATTCATACTGATGCACAAGTAAGTGAGAGGGATGTTACTGCCTTGGTGTTTCTGTTACAGTAGACAAATCAGTTTGTTTCCACACAAATTAAGTTATAAGTGGACAGTGTTTGCCAGGAAATACAACTTTCCTCTTGTATTTTGTCTCCCACAGCCAGTTCCAGAGGCTGCCAGTGAGGTCAGTCAGACCCGCCTCAAATTGCTTGTGTCCCTGCTGAGAGCTATAGAGGAGACTAATGGAGGAACGCTATCGCACCTAGAAGACCCCCAAGAGAAAGACCGGTCCTCTCAGCAACCGCCATCTAACAGTGGTGGGGAGACGGGTAACTGATGTTAGATTACAGTCACAATTTCCATTTAATTTCAGAATAGAATTTCTACTTAATTTACTTAAAAATTAAATGGCTTCAAGTCACTAAAACATAGCAGTTTCACCGAAATCCTAGAGTAATTTTATTTATTTTTTATTAAGATCCCATCTCTCGGAGTAATGTTCCCGCGTCGGCCCTCCCCTCAAGACTCCTCCCCCCTCCTCCTCGAGCCGCAAAGCCCCCAGTGACCCGCGTCCGGCTGGGCATCATGGAGATGATGACTGAACAACACGAGCTCAGTGCTATTCAAGAGGTGGAGACACCAGTCAACACCAGCCAAGTCACAGGTCAGCTCAGCCCTAGAAACACATGAGTAACGGACTGTTTTCATCTTATGCCTCAGACTATGGAGAGGAATGTCAGTTGATTATATTGTTTTTCATCTCCAGGCCTGGGGGATAGTGTGACGGTTCCTTTAAACATTGTGGACTGGGATCTGCAGGAGGAATCTGATGCGTCTGTGGCCTCCGATAGGACTCTGCAGACACCCTCTTGGTCCAGCAGTGGGCAGCAGATTTCTGAAAGACCAACCAGCTCTGGGATGAGCTCCAGCCATCCCATATGGAGAGAGAGGCTGCTGATGGGGGCAGGAACGTCTCCAGAGACCTCAGAGTCTGGTATGTAGAGGCCAGGTGAAGAGTGATAGTGATAGTATTTGATTAGAATAATTAATTAAGATATTTCCACTTGGTTGGAATATTGTTTTCCAGATTCAGTGCTGAGAATAATCTCGCCGCTTTCCTCCGACTCGGGGAGAGGAGCCGACTCCAGTCCTGCAAACACAAGCTGCAGATCCCCCACCGAGGTAACCTTCCTTTTGAACAGGCCACCATCTTTGTGGCAAATCTTTCCAGCAGTGCTTGTTGCACTTTTAATACCCTCTGAGGTCCACATGTTTGGACCAATGATGAAATTTAGCCAAATCTGAGCGTTGGGGCAATATCTGCCTCAGCTTATGATTATGCTTGAGAAGCTTTTTCTCTCTGTGTGTGTGCGTGTGTGGAGTGAATGTGTATGTGAGAGTCTAATTCTGACTGTCTGTGTGTGTGTGTCTTTCTGTATACTGAGCGATGATGTGAAATTACTTTACCTGATGTGTGTTTGATCAAAATGCATTTCATGAGGGTTTCTACACTTGAACTGAGCTCAGAGAGTCTGTGCATTTACATGTCGTTAACCGAATACAAATGCAAGTAATTTCACTACAGATGGATAAAGTGCTTTATCAAAAGGTAATAATGGTATGACTAACTTCTAAAAATAAGACTGCTGAAAGTTTGAATCAGAATGTGACTCAAAGTGTGAAAACATTTTAATCACTCCAGTTTTGTGTGTGTGAACTGTAACTGTGCGAGTACAATTATGGGTTTCCTGAGTCTGTTATGTTTATCTTTTGTGTGTGTCAGTCTGCACGTGGGCCTCCTGATTCTGACTGCCTCTCCTCCACCACCATCTCCACTGGCAGCTACATCACCACCGATCCTGAGCCAAACTTCATCACTGGTGAGGGACAGCAGGAGCTCGTCTTTTTAGCACATGATGCTTTTGATCCTGATTATGACACGTGGTTGATTTGTGCTTTGAATCTTGTGCAATCCAGCAAAAGAAACATCAGAAAAGTAGTCTGTGTGCAGCTTTACAGGTCAGAAAATCTACCAGAAGTATTTAAATGACCAACATTTAATAGAGAATCTGATTATGTGCTTCAATGCTGTACACATTATTGTGGGACGTGTTGGAATATGCTTCAGTTCTGCAGGCAGTTGGACCCGTTGGGTGCTGCTGTACATTAATGTGGTCTGTTATGTCTGTCCATCTTTACGGTGACAATATGTGATACTGTGCACAGGACTCAAACTGTGCATATATACACTAGACAACATGCTAGTTGTGTTTCTAACTTTATTTCTTTTCCTCCTCCTACTCCATTAGATAAATCCCCGCCTCTCAGACATTGTGCAGAACAAGGAGGAGGAGCAGACTTATTCGACGTCTCCTCTCCAGCTGGTCAAAGCTTCTGTTTGAACGACAGCTCGGATGCAGGCCGTCCTGGTCCTGGTCCTGGTCCTGGTCTGGCTGCAGAGTCTCTGTTTAATGACCGCAGCATCCAGCGCATTATAGACAGATACACAAGGGAGCTTAACATCTCCCTCAGCACCACTGGGAACACCACAGGTATATTACACATACTGCACACATTTATTACAAGAATATCCCTCTTTTAATTTGGTAGAATTTTGTGCAGTTTATAGTTGTTCATACGTCCACACTCTGCAAAAAGCCTGCCATCAATTGCAGGCACCGGATGCGATAATCATACAAATGGGGATCATGCCACACCTTTTCAGACACACCCTCTCTGTCTCCTCGACGACATGCAAGGTGTTTCACTCAGCTGTGCACACAGACACACCTCTGCTCACCTGGCAAATGGCTGTGTGACAAACTCAAACATTATGCAGTTTAAACAGGCCGTACTCCCTTAAATTAATTGTTTTAGTAATGTTAGTACCGTGTCTTTCTTCCTCTTGGTTGATCTGCAGACACTGAAGGCTCGTACGTGGAGGAACATGGCTCTTCGGTTTCTCAGCAGTCTTTGGTTCGAGCCTCAGAGGGGAGAGATGAGGATGAAGGCTCTGCAGCTCGTCAGTCTCTTCCCTCAGACACAGCAGGGACACAGAGGAGGGACCTGGTCAGTGACTCAGAAACCACTATTTTATAAGTTGTAACACTTGGAAACATATTAAACTTGTATTTAAAGGAATTGTAAACTGTATGTGGTGTGCTCATTTGAGTCCATCATGTTACAGACTCTGCTTCTCTGGGCACAGTTTCCATTTTATTTCAGACTTGTAACTCATTATAAATGGAAGTTGGTTATAAATATTTTTGCTACAGGAATGGGACAATACAGTCAATCCGATCCCGGAGCACTTCTCAGGCGAGGACCTGGAGCAGGACTCTTTCAGACCTCTGATTGGCCAGCTGACAGACCAGTCATCCTGTCTCACTGCTGACCACAGGGACTCAGCCATGGAGCAACTGGTCGGTCAACCATCGGCTCACTCGTCCATGATTGGTCAGCGACCAGGTCCACCGGTTTCAGTGAGCTTGGATCAAGGTGGTTGGGACTCCACTCTGAGTCGGATGATTGGTCGACTCTCCCATCAGTCCAGCTCTCGTTGGCTGAGTGGTGGGCAGGACTTTTACACAGGTCAGCTGATGGGTCAGATGGCGTCGGAGCAGTCGGCCACATGGTTGGATGACGGTCCGGAGGAGAGCCGGATGAGACCACTGGTTGGGGAGCTGGACGAGTCTGCTGGCCAGCACAGTGGAAGCTCAGGTAAAGGAAGGATCGAATGTGGTAACTGAAACGTGCAGTAAGGTTTAAAATTACTAGCAGACATCAGATTAACTTGAATTGCCACTGCCAGGTTAGCGTGTAATGACTTCTGTGAGTTATCTCATGTCGACTATGCTCAGCTTTGATGTGTTCGTCCACTTTCTCGTGAGTTTGTCATCTGCTGTCTTGTAGGTGAAAGAACTCACGTGGATCTCGGCGTCTCAACTGAGGCCAGTGTGTCGTCATACCCACCTCCTGAATCCTTGTCATACAGCACCTCTGTCCTGGGTATGAATTCACATCCACAGGACCAGACACTGCAGAACCAAACCAGTCCAATGAACCTGGGCCCAGAGAGGACTGAAGGTACATTTTCAAGTAATTACAGTGAATTGAAACTTGCTGGCAGTATATTACCACGTACTATATGTATACCTAGTCTTAGTTTGTAGTTCAAGCCAAGGAAAAGTTTCATTTAGGGTACAATGTCTAATTTCAAGGTTTTTGTTTGTAATTTGAGCCGAAGTCAGCTTTCTTGTATTTGCATGTATTTTTCTTACCTAGTTGGAAGCTTAACTGTGCATTATGTTCCTGTTTGCCACCATTTTTAGTGTTTCCGGGCTCGGACTCTTTCCACCCGCTGCTGGCTGAGGTCACCCACAACGAAACCGCAGACCCCTCCATGAACTTTCATCTGCCAGAACACACGGTGTCTAACTTTCCTCAAGGCCGGCCAGCCAGTGAGGAAGGCAGCGTTTCTTCACCTTCAGTAGAGTTTGAAGCCCATGATGATTCTTCTGTAGAGTCTGAACCGTCTCCTGAACGCCTTAGAACAGAGGAGACGTCCAGCTGCATGACCGCTTCCCCTGCATTACATGAATCCTTCTCCCAGCTCATCACCTCCCAGTATCACCCCCATGAATCTGTCCTCACGGTGTCTCCAGCCGCGAGGACAGATGTGGAGGAATCGGCACTGATTCTGTCTAGTTTAACCATGTGTGATGATGCACCTACTGTGGGCATGCCGCCAGAGGGAGTGGCTGCAGACAGAAGCTGCATTTCTAAAAGGCACGATGATTCAGTCCCATTCATCGACTTCTGTGCTGGAGCACTGAAGGCGATTCCTGTCTCTCAGAAGATATTGGTACGATCATGTGTTCAAAAACTTAGAAAAAACATAATTTTTCAGATATTAACTGACCACTGCAGTGCCCAATGTTGTTCGGTCATGCTACTATTGCAGGTTGTTGCTTTGGGAAATTTGTTATAGTTTTAAACTTTGTTCTTTTACTTTATAACTTGTTGTGCTTCATCATTGGCTCAGTTGTGCACTTGTCATCTCTCCCTGTCTCATCAGGAAGCTGCCAGTGAGAAGGGGATCCTGGAGCAGTCGGAGATAACACTAGTGAGTCTGACAGACACCACCATCACTGAGGAGGGAAGTTGGGAAGACAAACCTCCAGATGGGGTGAGGGAGGAAAGGCAGACAACAGACCAAGAGCCAGAGGTCATCCAAAATCCACTGACATGTTGTTGACTTTGTAATCAGTGAACAATCGTTTTCTCTAGGGCTCAGTGGTTTTTATGGATGAAACTCCAGAGGACAAGAGCCAAACTCATCCAGGTAAAATCAAACTCTTTACAGACTGAATATATTGGACAGGGACACTGTTACGTGTATCCTGATTTAAATATGGATGTTATCAGGAGCAATACTTGACATACTCAAATAAATGCATCATTTTTCAGACAGAACATTTTGATTTCTTTCCCTCTACATTCAGCGATGTTCCTGGAGTTTCAGTGGGGTCCTAGCGGAGGCCTGCAGGAGCGCTACCAGCAGAAGTGCACAACTCTGCTCCAGCGATCAACCCGCAGGGTGGAGGAAATCAAGGCCAAAGGGGCTCTTGCCAAGATTCACTCTAAGATCAAAGCTCCATCTGAAGCCAGTGAGCAGTTTAAAGCTAAGGACTCTCAACCAGTCACCTGTAAGGCCAAGACTAATACCAAGTCAAAGGGAGGAGGTGCTGAGCAGCACCAAACTAGTGAGAAATCTGGCTGCATCAAGCAGAAGCCTCAGCTTCCCCCTCCAGGTATCGTAACTTTATCATTTATGTATAATCCAGAAACCTTTCCCTAAACGTGTGCTTGCTTTGTCATGCCGATTTTTAATTTCCTGCTGTATGACATCCGACTGGCCCTGTACTACATATTTATGAGCAAAATAAGAACCTGCAAAGTCGTCAGCCACTGAAGTATTAACTACTGCAACAATCTGTATTTTCTGTGTTCTCTCAGTGAGGGATTCCAGCCTGAAAAAGATGGATGAGGTGAAGATCTCCACACCGGAGCAAAGGAAACAGGATGTTTCTGAGATGCTCCAGAGAACTCAGAGGTGCTGCTCCAATATTTAAGCTTTTCACCGCTACTGTCCACTGGGAGTAAATGTTTTTCAGTTCCAAACAAAGTCTACTATTAAAGAGTAACTTGTTACGGGTTAAACATGGTTACTTGCACTAAAGACGTTGCATTTACAAAACAAAAGCATGCAATGTGTTTCTGCAGACTGTATAAGCAGCTGGAGGAGGTGAAGCATCAGAAGACAGTCAGGAGCAGAGAGGAAGCTTATGCACAGAACAGACTGAAGGCCAAGGAGTTCCACAAGGTAAAAAAAAACATCAATGCTCTTAAAGATCTCTGGGCACCAAACAGTTGTATTAGGTAAATATTTCGACCATCTCTTCACAGAAAACCTTACAGAAGCTTCGTGCCAAGCAGACTCCACAGTGATTGAATGTGTTCTACCTTTATAAATGTAAGTTATTTTGTAAAGTTTCACCAATAAAACATTTTTAAGTTATTTGAATTTTTTTGTACTCGTGTTTTGCAGACTGAATCATGGCACTTGCAGTATTTTAGCAAATAACGAGTTATTTTAAATCTTAAGATGAGTTTCTTTAAAACATTCATTCCGTCATTTACAGATTCACGAAACTTACTTTTTACAGCAATGAGCTGAGAAACAAGTCTGTTGACAAATTGCTCCACGCTGGAGGGTAAGTGAGGTCAGTTTGATTTAGCTCAGTCTTCTGTTCCCAGTGCACTTCCTTCTTTTCATTTAGATACAGCGGCCCAAAGTCCAAACAAATCAAACGTGGTTCCCCCTCCCTACAGAAAGGCCACGGCAGCTTTTGCGTTTATATCTGAGGTTTAGAGTTTGGAGAAAGGTATCATCCTGGGACTCTTCTTCTCCATGGATGCCTGAGCCGACTTCATCACATCTTGAGTCTGAAGCATGCTCATGTTCCAGGTAGCCTGGAAAAGGATGAACATAAGGTAGTGATGGAGTTAAGTGTTGCATAAAAAAGTCAGCTTCATGGTGTGACAGGAAGGTTTGTTTTTTTAGAAGGTAAATGCTCTACCATGTAGTCCAGTCCCTCTGCTACACTGTGGTCTCTGGAGTAGATGAGGTTGATTTTGGTGCCCTGCACAGCTACAGGGCTGCGGCCGGCGATCTCCCCAGCCATCTCCACAGCTCCGGCCATCATGGCCTCCTTATCTGCAAACACTCGGCTAGAGGGGAAATGTGGAGTGTTTGAAAGTGTGAGACCAGCTGCTTAAAAATGAGTGTTATTTTTGGTTGAAATCTATCCCTAATAGGCTTCTTAATTAAGTTCAGGTTAAAGATAAACAGTGCAACACTGAAGAAATGCATTCTTTGTGCATTCATGACTATTTTGAAGCTAGTTTTGTTACAAGAACAAACCATTAGCCGCTGGTTCAACAGGGTTACTGAGACTAACACGGGTGATGCTGCGGGACCAGACGACGGATTTACCTGACCAGCCCGCTACTCTTGGCTTCATCGGCGTACATCTTCCTGGCGGTCAGAGCCAACTCATTCACGAGGCTGGAGGGAGAGTCCACAGGAACACAATATGGATTTATTACATAGAGGGGATTTAGACAGGAAACACAAAACAGTGAATTGTTTGGGGCTCACCCCAGTCTAATATATGGTTTATGGCTATGAGATGCCTCTTGTTACCTTTCAATTTCACGCCATGTTTGTGTGTTGGAGAAGGAGGGGGGGGGGACCGTAATTCTTTTTTAAAAATGACCTGTTTACCTGCGGCTGCCGATGACTTTAGGAAGTCTCTGGAGCGTTCCAACGTCTGCTGCAAGTCCAATATCGACTTCCTGTAACATGAAGCCAAGACACACAGCACCAGAACATCACCTGCATCCTTTAACACAGCAGGGCATCTATGGATACTTCATCTCAGGTGCTTTAAAAGCTAAAATGCTACATTCTTGCTTTTATTTATGCTTAAACACTATTATTTGTATTATAACTACACACCACTGAATGATGAATGACTGATATTTTTACTCATCGTTTTTTTTTTTGCTCTATAAAAGCTTTTAATTACATGGATGTGTACATACCTTTACCTGGAACCAGGCGTCCTGGGTGCACAGGCGAATGTCACAGGCTGTGATCAGGTCAACACCTGCCACAGAGCACAACATCCACCATGAACAAGCTTCTCACGTCTCTTTTCTCTACCAGTTTCAACTGCACAACCTGCTCCGATGTGGTCAGTCCAACCTTTGCAGCGGCAGGTACTTGTTGCCTTTTCTGAAGCAAAGTCTTCAGCAGGATTTCTATTGCAACAACACGTCATCAGTGGGGTAAAACTAACCTGTCTCACGACGGTCTAAACCCAGCTCACGTTCCCTATTAGTGGGTGAACAATCCAACGCTTGGTGAATTATGCTTCACAATGATAGGAAGAGCCGACATCGAAGGATCAATACTAACAACCTCCTGTATGAAAGAGCAGCCATCTTTTCCATGCACACAAACAATGTGGCTGTGGACAACCACATCCTGTCTGTCTCCAACGTTGTCCTCCGGTTAAAAGTGAGCCAGCTATGTGAGTTAAGGCCAAAGATACTAATCTTACTTTGGGATACAGGGCCGTGGTTTAATAAATCTGAATTTATGGTTGCACTATAGTAGTGTGATGACGACTCCCTACCTGCTCCAATACAGGCTCCGTGGACGGCCACCACAACAGGCTTTGGACACTACAAGACGAAAACAGTAATCTGTAAGTTCACAGGACAATACACTGGCAACCCAACATTTTCAATGTCTTATGATTCCTTCAGGCCTGACCCTCTCTATGACGGAGAACGTCTCTTGGTACTTGGTGACTGTTTTTCTGAGGTTCCAGGAGATTCTGGCCGTGTCGTCACCCTCTGGTTGGAGCAAGTCACTGGCCATGTCCATCAGGTCAATACCTGGACAGAAACACAGCTCAGAGAATAAATACAACTTTACTACGAAGACCTTTTCCTTAAAGTCAGAGTTGAGGTTTCCTTAAAATAAATAAAGCTTTTTCCTTCCGGTTTCCTTAACATTTTTATATAAAGATCCCCTACAGACACATTTTAATGTGAAAAAAAAAAAAGGTTCAGTTATCTTGTTTAAACTGTTGAAACAACACCTACTCCCCTTTAATTAAAAATCCATAATCTATAAATATAAGTTGAAGTGCTGGACAGCAGGTGCTTCCTGCTTCACTGTAAAGTCCATTCTCAGTGTGTCCGAAGCTTCAGGTATCTACAGCTCACCTGCCCACGATTGGTGTAATTTTGAGAATTTCAGGGTTTCTCGTTATCTTGAGTGAAGTAAAGCGTGTTCTGTGACTGGGCGAACCCAACGGATACGCTTAAGGATGACCAATTGATTTTACATTATAGATTGTGATTTGTCCGACCGTCTCGACTTTGTTCTCTTCCAGCTCCTTTGCAATTAATGATTGCTCTACAGTTTTATGCTACAGGGTCTTTCCAGTCAGTAACAGGCGAGGCATTTCATGTACACAGTTCCATTTTTGTTGAAATGGACTCTTATGCGTTTGTGGCGAAGCAGCCCCTGGTCATTAAGAAAATGTCACTAAAACAGCCTGATACCCACCAGCTGTGAACATCTTCCCTGCTCCAGAAACCACCACCACTCTGCAGTCTGGGTCTCCAGCTATCTCATTAAAGCAATCCACCATCTCACTGGGAAGAGGAAGAAGAAAAAAAAAACTGTTGTAAAATGTGCTAAATATTCATTATTTAAAATATTTCTCGTATTCCAGGACAAAATGTTAAAAAGTGCTTTAGGAAGGCGATTTGCTCACTGCTTCGACACAGTTGCCCACAAAGTTATTTACCATCTTTTAATATTTATTGGAACTGATTTGTAGGCTAGTTGCTGTTTTTAAATGTGCAATTGGCCCATTTTGACATAACCATGCCAACATTAAAACTAAGCCATTCTTATCTACCGCGATGTACTTTAATAATCACTTTTAACAATGTGCCCGAGTAACACTGCTCAGATTAAAACATTAAACATGTCAGCATTTCACGTAAAATATAAAATGTTAATGTGTTTGATTTCAACTGATCCCTGCCTCCAGAAGGCCTTGCTCATGGCGTTGCGTTTGTCAGGACGGTGAAGCTCTACGTGTGTGATGGACTCTGCTGGGTGACTGATGGCCACGGTGGTGAACGGAGGACCGGGACCCCCTGAGGACGACATGGCCCTGACCACAGCCTGACTGGGCAGCCGGCCACCGTCTGAGAGAGAAGAGACAGAGAACAATGAGACATTCACAGATCACCTTGGGCTCAGAACGAGTGATGGGTGTTGTTCTCTACATCGTGGTCTTTAATAGATTAAAGATTAATCAGTTAATCAAAGGAGTGATTGACAAGATTCATCAATAATGCAAACAATCGTTTGTAGCTCTGATCCAGGGTATTTTTGACAACAGATATCCTGAAAGAAAATCTACAAATACAGATATTTTTATTCAAAGTAAAACAGTGTTGATTAATTAACAATCAACACTGTCCATCCAACGATTCTGATCAGTAACAAAAAGCTGTGTCACTTTCCAAGCAATAAAAATTCCAAATTGTCCTTTTAGCTCCTTAATTGCAGGAGTTTGCCCCTTTTCTTTGTTAGATTTTGGACCGTTGGTCTGAAAACACAAACTAGTCTTTTCACTACTTTCCGCCCGGTTACAGACGTGACTGTTAATCACAACACTCGTCAGCTGCAGCCAATAAAACACAGACGAGCTCGACGTGAAATGACCTTTCACCTACTTAGTGCGTCGCAGCTTCCGTCGACTTAAATATTCGTCAGCAGACAGAAACAGCTGTACAGATAAACAACATTACTGTGGCGCTTCACAGCCAACGAACACACAAAAGCAACAAGGGCCACTTACGTTTCCTGCCCGCTGACCGGACAAAGGCCGACAACATGGAGTCAGAGTCCGGAACTAACGCACTTCACCTGCTGTCCGACGTTAGCTTGTAGCTTAGCTCATCACGCGCCTGCACACAAGGCTCCGGTCCTCGATACACGAGGCCACGCCCACCTACGGAGGCTGACGAGCACAAAACTGAATGAAAAGGTTATTAAACACAGAGAAAGAGATATGATTATAGTTGATCCATTGATGATTTGCTTTAATGTTGCAGCTGGTAAAGGTGGAGCTGGTTTAATTACTTTATATAGGCTATTATTACTGTA
>JAVQJF010124295.1:0-19280 GCA_036023855.1 Gadopsis marmoratus | reverse complement strand
CTGCCAAAAAAGTTATAACCCACGGAAAAATATCCACCACCCCACCCCCCATTATCACACAACACCCTAAATTTTTCTAACGGGGGGGGGGGGGTCTTACTACGGCTCTGCAATGATTTGATTAAATCATTAATCGACAATGTTTCACGTTTGTGTTGGACATCTTGATGAGAGACAGAGCTGGTGTCAGAGTAGCCAGTCAAACTTTTTCAACAATTTTAGATTTTTGAGGAGTTTTTTGGAATCAGACACACACAATCTAAGTGATGATTTGTGAGAACTGATTTAAAGTACAATATACTCTCACATGCACACACGCATCAAAGACCCGTTAGTCCTTTAGACATAATGTATTATTTAGTGAGCCTGTAGTAGAGATCCAAGGCTGTGCCGGTGTGCATTTAGATACAGAATTTATGATAAGAGGCCAGAATTGGATATTATACATTAATAATCTAGAAATCGCTTATGTGTCAGAGATGTATCTTTTGAAATTGTTGAAATCTCCTCTATAACCAATGTGACACAGTAGTGAAACACAGTCAGGAGAAACTGCTGTACAATTACGTTCAGCTCGGCTTAGTGGGAACGTTTGTCATCTTGACATATCATCAGCCGAGTGCAGAACGGCCATGGTGGGAAATGTGTGCGTCTGAACGAGCACATCTGTCCACATTCCACTTTACCCTATTTAAAACTACCTGACTGCATGCCATATGCGCATACAGTATATTCCAACAGTTCATTTCCCCAGCTCTCAGAAATGGGCTGACTCCGCCCAGACATCAGTGTCAAGCTGATGAGTGGGTGTCTAACAGCGTGTGAAGCTCACATCAAAGGCGTGCCACTTTAAATGCCCAGCCTTGGGAGAAAGCAGGGAGGGGAAAGACTTCATTGGAATCAGGGATGAGGAGGGAGGGAACAATTGGAGAGGGGCATGAATTTAATGCTGTTCAGTGAGCCCCATTACAGAACAGGTTTGGGTCACGAATGTGTGACTGAGACTGCTATATTAACTTGTTGAATCAAGACATCCAGCTTTAGCGGCACTCTTAACAAACAAGCAAAAACAGACGCTGCCCTGACTCACTGCACCAAACAGTCTTCTCACTGTAGCCGAGATGTTTTGTAGAAACGAGGCATCACGCTCCCCACAGGGAGATTTACTCTCGCAAAGACCCACACAGGAATGCACACTCACACAAGAGTTGGATGTGCTTACGGGTTAACGTACAGAACCACCAGCCCCCTCATTAGCAAAAATAAGATAGTAGGCAGATACAGGCCTATCCCTCTCTCCCTCTCTCCCCCTCTGTCTCTCTGTCCCTCTTCACCTCAGTTCTCTTGCACAAATGAGTCCTAATCCTTCTCCGCCAGCTCGCCTCTAACAAACAGAACAGCACGTACAGCTGGAGAAGGACGACACAGGCGAAGGAAACCTACACCGACTCTAACTTCTTCTTGACTTATCTGTGCATCTTCTAAAAATAAAATGTTCAATAATACTGGGCAAGATTTACGAGCAAAGGATGTTTGGTCGTGATGCGATCTCAGGTTGCATTACATTCAAATGAGTCCCCTTGGCCCTTACCGGTCCTAACTATTCATGAAGGGAAGGGTAGGTCAACCGGCCAACATGGTCTGGCATCAATTTGTCAGGTCGGTAATAAAAACAAAATATGAATACTGTATAATAAACATGCAAACTCAGAGAATATATTCAATAATACTGAATATTAGATAACAGAATCTGATACTCACAATCTTGAATTTTCAACCAATAGACATTCCCAGGCCTGGTTTTATATGCTTTTCCCTGATGAGAACTTGAAAGCTAAACAAACCACCTTTGACCTTGGCTCTTTTTGGGAAATTCCTCTTTTCTAGTACTAGTACTCTAGCCGGCTAGCAAGACACTGTCCACTCATTTCCCATTACCCTCTGCGCTTCAAATCAATAGTTAATTACCACCAAAAAGCTCTCTTCTTATCCAGCTAGAGAAGTGGACAGCACAGGGCAGGCAGAAATCTCCCTGGCAAAGAGATTCAGTGTTGTGCAGGGTGAATACTGTCCTCCCACCACTGCTACTTACTGGCCCATCGGTGTCCCTCTCAGAAGCTGGCATTCCATTTTGCACTGTGCAGGCACTTCATTTCTCTCCACCACACAATTTCCACGCACAGTGAGACACAAATATTCACGCACAATCTTTTTTATCTACCCCCTCTCTCACCAAAAACCCAATGTTTAATAAGAGATTACAGTTATGGTGAGGGGAAGGGCGTACGAATGGTGAAATATGTCCACATGTGCTGAACCCGGGAGAAGCACTGGCACTTACTCATTAATAATAGGACAGGCCCCAGGCCCAGGCCCTTAGCTCTCTGTCTCTGCTCATTTCCTTTCCACACATCAAAGCTATGTGTGTGTGTGTGTGTGTGTGTGTGTGTGTGTGTGTCTGTGCATGTATGCGTGCGCTGTGTGTTGGGGCTCTTGCACATTCACATCTGTGTTTGTGTGTGTGTGTGTGTGTGTGTGGAATATACTGTGTGTTTGTGTGTGTGCGTTTGTCAGTCCCTATGAGAAACAGCCTGTGGAGGAGTCGGCTTTTATTTAATCAGGAGTGGAGCACCTTCCACCACCATCCGTAATTTCAGCCCTATTAACGTTCTGCTTTTAATTCCTCTGAGTGCTGGAGACGCAGCATCCTCTGGGCTGCTGATTCACTTAAAAAGTACCGCAAACTTGTTGTTTTTCTTTGCTGCACAGCAGCAACTTCATATATTGAACATTCACACGTTCTCCATTCCCTTTCTGCTTGCAGGCCTTTAGCCTGAGCCATAGGGCTTAAAAGTCAAATTGAATCATTCTGGGTCTGACTCAAAAACAGATCTCATTATAACAATCATAAATGAAGCTCTTTGTTCCTACATGCCTACAACCCCAACAGTCTCTTTACCCTCTTCCTGTTCCTGCCAATGCTTCGTCTATTACATCTTCAGGACAGGCTCATATTTCTCTCCCCCCCCCCCCACTTGTAATAATCCTTATAGCGCTTCATAAATGCATCTGTTTTTAACTAAAAACAAATGTGGTGGTGGGGAGGGGGGCAGGTGAGGGAGGGAGAGACGCCGGTAGACACAACCAATTACACTCAGGCAGGAAGGGTTGAGAGAGGAGGTGGGAGAGATCAGGCGTAGCTCTCAGATTTAATTAAAATTTATTGAAAAAAGAACAATCTAGCGGACAAGACGAAACGGCCAGGAAGTGAAGTCAACAACAGACCTTTGTGGATCTGGACTGGTGTGATGCTGATGTAGGGAGGGCTGGGGTGAACAGGGGTTAAAGGGGCCATGGGGTGGAACAGAAACAGTGGATTTGAGGCTGTAAGCATAGAGGCCCCAAAAGCCAGGCTGCGTGAAAAGTGAGAAATAAGACTCGATAATCAATGCTTTCTCTTCTCGCCTCTCAACTCAACAAATATCGAAGAAGCTCCCCTTTCCTGCTGGCTGAACAACTGTTACCCAATCTCTAGGGCAGGTGATAATGGAGGGAAAAAAGCCTGAGAGACCGACAAATAATGACATTTTTCACACCACCATCCTTGAGTGGTCGGGAACCTGGGTCACTGCGCCCGATCAATTACAAGCATTGTCATTTCCCAATAGGTGTGGCTTGGTGGGTTATCTCTAAGTTTGCGCTCTTGTGCACATCATGCCTTGGTGAGTGTGCCTGTGGGTGGGTGTGTGTACGCGTCTGTGTCCATGTTGTGCGTTTGCCATTTGAGAGAACTGGCTTTACCAGGAAACAGATGACTCACACAGTTTGAGTTTGAACTGTGTCACGAGCGTCACCGCTTTCACTCCTGAGCTCTAATGTGTTTCGCGTGTTGCTGATGCAGTGGGTCTGCTTATCCCTGAGATTGGACAGATAAGGCCACAGCCCTCGTCCCACAGTCAGCCACCTGCTCCGATAAGGGCCAAGCGCCAGGCAAGACGGGCAGGAACCTAACACGCCCGATAGCATCTCCCAGGCAAGTCTCTGGACACAGGACTGCGTGGAAGACACTGGAAGGCAGCACAGCAAAGAACATGAAATATCCGAACGGCGAGACAAAGAAAACAAGGCCCATGTCTGGAATGAGAAAGGAACAGCACACACAAATACGCAGCACAAACACACATACAGTTTAGTGCATACTGCTCTCCTCCTCTTCTCTCTCTCTCTCTCTCCACACTCCCTCTTGATACCACTCATTCTCACACTGAGACGTACACAAAAATGTGCACATGCATACCAGCCCCCAACCTGCATCCACCATCTGGCCTTCCCAAGGCTCAGATGTCTCTTGGGTAAGGTGATCTGTGTGTGTGTGTGTGTGTGTGTGTAGGTGTGTGTGTGTGTGTGTGTGTGTGTGTGTGAGTGAGAGAGAGAGAGAGAGAGAAATAGCGAAAGAATAAGGATTCTTATTATCAAAGAGAAAATACACACTATACAGTATACTCCAATATGTGAACAAACATATTGTGAAGGAAAACGTGCACAAACCACAGATTCTTGCCACATTGGCTGCATGCAAGCACAATGCTCTCACAGAAAAGGCAGTGCAACATATTTACAGCACTGCAGGCACATGAGCTGCAGGCAGAGGTTTTGCACTGGGGGTCGTCATAGCTGACTAGGCCGCGTAAGCGCACCTTAACACCTCCATTATGGGATGAGGCCATGTCTGCTGCCCCTGCCAGCCATAATAGCTTTAGAACTCTACGGACGACACGGGCACCCAAACGTACAATACACACACCGCAGTACAAAACGAGTGGAAAATTGAATTCTACTTCAGGTGGTCCCAGGTCAGCAGTAGTGCCCCTGGCCAAAATACACTTGTACACTCATGTGAGCACTCGCACACACACACGATCCTTCATGTCTTTGCAGTCCCACCCCCTCAACCCGGGCCAGCGTTGCGCTTTTATTTTCATTCTTCTCTTTTCCAACTATTTGAGACGAGACAGAAGAGGAAAGGAGCAATGTTGCATTCACATCCATTAGAGACTCAACAGGACTCTTTTCACAGGCTGTCTCCTCTGCACAGCCGGTGAGCTCGCGCACACAACTCACATCTTCGCGAGGTAGAGAAGTCTTATCTCAACGCTACACCAGCCCAGCAAAACCAAGTCACTGCAAGCTTGATTTAAGTCTAACAATTGAGAATGATTTGAGCCTGGCCAGATACATGTTGGACCAACCTAAGAGCCTGCAGAGCGTTTAGAGGTTCACTTTCAAGAAATCTGCAAAAACACAAAATGTAACCAGGTGTAAGACATAAAATGAAGCATGATTTTGCAACTGCTGGCCTACATCTTACTTTGGTGGACATTTTGGATGAAATGTGACATTTGCAAAACCTGCAACCTACCTGAACTGACATTGGTCTCGCGCAAATGCCTCTCGAGCCTTGCCAACCCAAAAGACATGCAGCAAGATGGTGGTTTGGTAAAGCCACGTGTTAGCTTCGCACGGCTCCTACTGCATTCAAAGTCCGTTTCAACACAATTCCAGTAGTGTCGCTGCTCGGATTAGAAAACGAACTCGCCGAGAGAATAACAATAGTGTGATGCTTTACGAATCCCGGGAGGCAGATTGACTCCTCTCCAAAGCGAGGTCAGAGCAGCGGGTCAGCAACGAGACAATGCCCCTGGAGCAGGAGTCAGTGTCTTGCTCAAGGACACTTCAGCAGGGCAAGCGCTTGCTGACACTCTAACCTTTCTAATCAATATGCCACTCTAACGCGCCTGATTAATGTATATCAATCAGCAGCGTGTGATTTTGACCGCCATACGCTTAGGCTATAATTATTCTTGTTTATTCAGGAAGCTACAATAATCTCCATTCCATCCACTTTCGTTACCATTAGGCATAACCAAAGTATAGTACAGGTACTCAACACAGCATCCATAGGGACAGGACATTGGTAATGTTCTCTTATCATATTCATATTGAATGTTGCTGCTGCTGTTTAAATCCAGCGTAGCATGGCCCAGTGAGATAACTCAAGACGGTGTTCGTTCACTCGCGCAGCCTTGTTCAATGGCAGACTACTCATTTGTAAAACACGAGTACTGTACTTGCCGACCTCCCTCCTACTGTCTCGCTCATCTTTTTACCCCCCTCTGTCCCTGTCTATCTTTCAACCTCTGTTTCCTCCCCCTTAACTCCTCCACCACCCAGTTCCAGGCCGTTAAATGAGTGGGCTTATCTAAGTCCTAATTGGTTTAAGGGCAAACAGAAATAAGCAATGGCTCTGTAAGTAGGGGAGAATTACCGCCGCTGTTGGCAAGAACCATTCGCACACCACCAGAGAGAGCGAGCAGGAAAGGAGAGAAGGGAGACAGGAGGGGAATGGGGAGATTAGGGAGGAGAATTAGGGAAGACAGAGTGAGTTTGAGAAATGGGGGGCGTAGAGGAAAGTAGGTAGGCAGGCAGAGAGAAGGTGAAGATGATGGGGAGAAATGGCAAGAGAAGACAAACGAGGGTGAGACAGAGCACCGCACACACTTCTTTGTCTAATGGCATGCAAATCTTCCGTCTTCCCTCTCCCCTCTGTTAGCCTTTTGCTCTCGGTCTGACTGCCCCTTCGATAACTCGCCGCTGAACGCATTTCTGTTTGCAGATATCATATCTCTGTGTGTGCGTGTAGCTGTGCCTAAAGTTTACATCCAACTAATTCAAAGTTCTGCACACAATTTTTACGCTCAGGTCAACTGTTTTCGTCCTCCCTATAGCGCCTCATCCAGGCACACAGCCACACATCTTCACACTGCAACACACTACCTACTGCGTACTCAAGCCCCAACTCTCCATCTCATTTTTCTGTAATGCCCAGCTGTCTCCAAACTAGCCATCCTTACTTAAGAGTATTTCCACCTTTTGGTTTTCATCCCACGGTTCATCAATGACGTGAGAGGTGTTTACTGTGAGCGCATGCACGAGTAAGGAGGGCAAAGAATTCATTCAATTCAGCGCAAGTTAAGTGTCCATATGGCCAGAGCTGCTCCTTACTCCGAAGTCACACAGATCTCTGACACTTTGTGATTATCGGCTGGTTTGGACTCGTAATCAGATAAAGGGTGACGGAAAGACGGGGATAATGTGGTCAATGACTTCTTCTCTCTCTCTCTCTCACACACACACACACAAAGACAGAGAAAAAGAAAGAAAACACACAACAACAGATTGGAGTTCAGATCAGTGTGGATTTTAACCTGCCCATGGGACAACCTCCATTCAATTAGCGACCCAAACAAGGAAACCTGCCCATCTGTTTCTTTTCCATCCCACCCTTCAGAGGCGAAATCCCCACGCCCTTTTCTTTGCAGGGAAATTTCACTCCTCCACTCATCTCTCTGAATTGACATTTCTGCTGTAATTTCACACTGGGTAAACATTTGAACCTCAAAATATCCATCCTCTCTGGGGTAGCAATTTGGGCCTGGCCTTGGTATCCATAGCCGTGTTGAAATGCGATGAGCACAAACAAGAAAGCCGCCGCTGAATTACAGGGCACAGCCGGAGCTGGGAACAGTCCAGGGGCAGAGTTGTAAATGATTAAAGAGTCAAGCTGCATGTGAGAAAACTAATTTTATTGGCTATTATAATTTACTTGTTTGTGTTTTTGCAGGCAGCGATGGGGGAACTGGTGTGTGTGCTCCTGTGTATGTTTTATTGGAGGTGATGAGCTACTGTACAATAACATGACAGAAGGCACTGTATATCCATGATGCTTCCCGGGATATCCATCCAGCAGCCAGCGTCTGAGGCGACAGCACAGTGCTCTGTCCCCAGGGTCCCACAGCGGAAATGAAAAACATGTTTAACCGAGGAGATATTAGCTACTGGTGGCACTACCGCTTGTCCAGATGAGTGTGGGTGGGAAAGAACAGAGGAAATAGGTGGGGGGATGCAGACAGGCAAAGACAGGGAGAAGGGAGTGGAGATGGATGAAGAGAAAAAAAATGGAAAATACAGGGACAGTCTGAGGAAAAAGGGGGAGCGTTTTAATTGAGTGGTTGATTTCCAAAAAGTGAAAAGAGAGAAATTCACCCCAGCATGAAATGCAAGGTTAGACTTCCAATCAGTGCCGTCCACAATCTCAGAGAGTTTGTCTCAGCAATTCAAAATGCCACAGAATGATCCTCGGGGGCTTCTCGTAATAGTTTTTCATATGTTGCCTACGATTTAATGAAACAGCGTTCCGGGATGTCCCTGGAGGTTTGACAGGCGCTTACAACGTAGCCTTCGTTTCCCGCTGAGAAATAACTTGTTCTTTGGGATAATGAGAAACTGAAATAACACAATTTACAGAGGAGACTCCTCCTGTCCGGTGCAGAGGACTAAAGAGTGAGAATAACAGACGCGGGTGCACAAACGGCCACTAACAAGCTATTTCTTAAACACATTTAAGTCAAAAAGTATCGTCCCCACACATGGACACCGTCGGCGGCAGGGCGGACCGCCGCTCCGACATACAGGGCAGGGCGATCTGCTGCCATCCACGTGTATGTATGATACACCCCCCCCCCCGCATCCCCGCATCCCCGCATCCCTGCATCCCTGCTGCCGGAGGAGCAGCGCCGCCCGGCAGGAACGTGACGAGCGTCTCCTCCAGCGCGGCGGCGCGTCTGGAGCCTCTCCAGACCCACAACAAGTGCCGGTCCCAACCTCTCATTTACCTTCCATCGCAGACGCTGCGACGACCAGCACGCATAGGAGCGCGAACAAATCCACTGTCATGGCAGAAGTGGTCGTCTCCGCAGCCTGTCCCCAAATAACCAGGACGCACGGTGCGCGTCCAAAGAATCCCCTCAGGTTGTCGGAGCGGTAGTCCAGCAGATAGCCTCGTGTTGTGAGTCACATTTCAAGCCGTAGTAAACAATGTGTGACAATCAGGGAGCGAGCGGAGTGTAGGGGGTGGAGGAGGAGGCGGAGGAGGAGGCGGAGGTGTGTGTGTGTGTGTGCGTGTGTCTGTGTGTGTGTGTGTGTGTGTGTGTTGGGGTGGAGCCAACGCTGCCTGCTCACAGCCCCATTAGAGCGCCGGAGCCAATCACCGATTGAGATCCGAAACTCGCTAACCAATCACCAGGCCGCCGCTCCGCCCACCGCGCATTGTCAACACACAAAACTTTTCCCCCTGACCCATTTGAAGCGCCGTCCGCTTCACTGAAGGGAAATAGCGCCGCCACTCGGGTGACTACGACTACTGCGCAGCGAGCGGCACATGCAGCCAGGCCTGCTGCTCCCCCGGGAGGGCTGTGTTCCTGCTCGGTGCTCCGTCAGCCTACGGTTCGCAGTGGAATGCTGCTGTTGAGCATCTCATCAGGCTCTGTGAGGCCCCACATGGCTTGGTCACGCTCCCCAGCTGCAGGTGTGCGCTACAATGAATGTGCTCCCGACATGGAATTAAGTTAACATTTTAATTGAATAAAAATCACAAGGACGCCTTGCACAGTTAAGGCTCCCAAAGGACATTTGAGCTAGGCGCTTTCCTCTATGCACCTCACTGAACAAACAAAAGCCTGACGGTTTGTTTGCCAACACCCCCACCCCACCAACAAATATGCCTAATACGTGGTCTGGCGCCCTCACTCCCCCAAACTCCATTTGCAGCGAGGATGTTCTTTAATAGGTTCAGCAAGTCCAACTCCACCTCCTGATGCTATTAAACAGGCATTGCACCCCCACCCCCACCCCCCCTTTTTGTGTGCACGTGTGCTGCAACAGACTGGACACACAATGGCCTGTTCCCTGCAGGGAGGCAGACGACCGAGGGCCGAGGAGGAGGGGCCAGTTGCCGCCCTGTAGCCCGGAACCATACACCTGTCTTGGGCTAGATATGTCCCTCAAGTCCCTGGAGCCGAGGAATTGGGATGGAGTTGTTAATCTACAGCCTGAGTAGGCCTGGTTTTACCTGGGGCCACTGGATGGCCTAATACTTCAGAGTTGTCCCCTCACAGTATACTGGCCCAGATTCTTTTTACCTCCTTTACTTTTTTATGGACTGAATGGCTCAAATAGTAAGGTTTTCATGTAGCTTATAAAACAAAAGCCTATATTTTTTACTGTACAGTTTGTGGATCCGAGGCCACACTTAAGCATTTGTCCGGTGACAAAAATCAAACGCACTGTAAAGGAAAACTGACTCACACAATGGTTGTTCCAATTATGGCAGAGGCCAGCAGGTGAACTCGAGCAGACACAGTGCTTCAGGAGCATCAGGCAGCGGTTGCCATCTTGGGAAAACAAGCTGATGAGAGCATTTGTCATTTTTAATGGGGTGGTGAGGACTGGCCCTATAGTGTGGCACATGGCACAGCACAGCATGGGCCCTGGTCCTGGCCACTTTGTAGCCCTACGATAGCCACCTGGCCTTGTTTTTCACCTGGCCAGTCAGCATCACCTATGACTCCACAGGTCATCTCCAAATACAGGAGCAGCACAGAGCAGTCTGTCCGTTTGCTGTCCACGCCCAGGGGGTGTGTGGTGGGGAGGAGGGGGGGGGGGGGGTGGAGGAAGGAAGGAAGGAAGGAAGACTATGAGGGGAGGTAGGAACAATAGTGCTGCTGTAGCACATCCTCCTTTACAGTGCACACACAGACAAACACACGCATACTATAACACAAATGTGCAGTCGGCCACCCGCACAGCACTCTGGTAACGATACACACAAAGCCTCACAAGCACTTCCCTACTTCAGCTTCAAGTGCCTCAGCCCAATACCAATACTGAGCCCAAACGCATTGTGGAGAGCCTCTCATTCTCTCCGTGGCCTGATTTTTTTTTCCTGTGTTGTTAAGCCTGCAAGTGCAGCATTCCAGTTCTATTTTGTCTTCTTCTTTCCTCCATTACTCAATTCAAGACCAGATTCAAGACAAAATAAAAAGGCAACCTCTCCAGGTGGGGGTTTTGTCTGACTTACGTTTGATTAAATGTTCTTCCATTCTCCCGCGCTCAGGTGAGCTGACCCTAAAGTTATTGTGCTTTTGACCTGTAAACATCCAACCAGCGTCTACCTCTCTATGACCAATGACGCCATGACCTTTACATTTCTCCTCTCTGTCTCCTGTTTCCTGATTCCCGATTCCTGTTCAGTTGCTGGGAAAAGAAAATACATTTAAAAAAATCACAGTTGTGTTTTTTCAATGGCGTCAGGCAGAAAATACTAAATGGTGTCCACTCATTCTGTGCGCTGAAACCAACACTGAGAGCAGATCGTACCTGTCTTACACAAGGCAGAACTTTTAGGATGAAAAGTGCAAAATTAAATGTGAAGTGCATTTCTTTTTGGCATTTTTTAGATATGTGATACAGGATCGCATAAGAGAGGTATAGTTGGTTGCAAATGGACAGACACACCAAACTGGATGATTCTAATGGTACAGAATGAGAAAGGCAGAAACAGATATAGTAAAGAGATATGTTTCCCAGAGACCATGGAAGCTGGTAAGGTTTGTCTGGTTATGAATATGAAGCATGGAAATGAAATGCCTAAGTCAACATGGAGACAGTGCAGGGACCCAGGTGATAGAGGAGTGCAGTGCTGCACCCACCCTTGGGGGATGGACTGGTTATTAGGCTGGGCTTTAGCTTCATCCATCTTCAGGAGTCTAGGCGCTGGCCATTGACAATATAGGTTTAGAGCCAGGGCTGAATACAGATGTGCTCTGGACCGGTGTTCCCCAAATAGAGGGTCAGGACTCACTAGTGAGTCCCAGGCACATTCGTACTTTCTGGGTCACGGCTCAAGAGAGGAGGTGAAAAATAGGTTCATTGTGGGGGGATGCGTGAGGTTGGCAAAGTTTGCCTCAAAATGTATTTCTTTAAAGGCTGAACAGGCAAAGGCCAGTGTCTTTGGAGTATAACACCAAAGACAATTTTCTTCAGAGAATGCCAGTTGCATTCAATCAGACGTCCATAAAAGGTTTGATGGTATGTTTGCGGTAACAAAAACAACAAAACCCGCATCAGAAAAAAGAGGTTTTTCTGAATATTAAGAGTAGAACATGACTCTGACAGTAGGTCAGACAGGGAGACTGGGCAGCAGCTAAATACAGCTATCTCATTAATCTGCCAATGATGCCAAGACTGATGATACCTGTCCCCTGCTATCAGCATGCAGACACTTCAGAGACGTTCCCTTCGCTTCTCTGACACAGCAGAGAAAGACAGGCACAGGAAAACGGACACAAGCACACAAGGTCTACGCAACAAGACATGATTATACCTGTACGCACATACAGAGTGTTTTTGTTTTAGTGAGGGAAAGCGAGAGACAAGAGGGATTACACTCCATTTCTCATTGCACACATGCAAGTGAAAGCATTATTTGTTTTAAGTATCGCAGTGTGATTAATACGTTGTTAGCTCACATTCATTCTATTCAAGATTCGAGCTCTTTAGTTACCATTAATCACAACGGCACAATGAGGAGATTCTGCTCAGCACTGAATGAGTAAGAGCATCATTATAGCTTGCTCTTCTTCAAGTGTGTGTGTGTGTGTGTGTGTGAGGGAGGGAGGGAGGGAGGGAGAGGCAGAGATTGACTGTGAGTGTACAAGAGGCTATGTTCCTGCTTGTGTTTACTCTTTTGTGTGTGTGTGTGTGTGTGTGTGTGTGTGTGTTTGTGTGCGTCTACGCATGTGTTCACACTCAAACACGAGTGGTTGCGGCTGACTCGAACGCAGAATGATGGATAATAGATTGGTGTCGTCCCCCTCCTCAGTCTCTCCATGCTCTGTCAGCTGCCATGGGGTTTTCTGTTGCAGACAATGTTCTAGCAGCAAGCGCCCAATCCATCTCTCGAAAGGTGCCGCCAGTTCAAAAACAGCGTGGAAGACACACGCAGTCACACATCATCCAAAATCATGCATAACAATTCACTGATTTATTCTTTTTCTTGGTCACGGTGATTCATTTGCTTGTGATTAGGGATCTGTAATCACAGATGATGTTAACAGGGTTCTCATTTGTTTGCATATTGCAGCATTTAAGAATGTTTCCTAGCATGTAGCCTGAGCAATACACCTTTCAATGCATGGACCAGCGTTTTCCACCTCTCTCAGAAGAGGTGCCTTGACAACAACAACATCTGACACGTGGTAAATTGTTTTTTGTATCCCTGAACATGGGCCAGTTGCCTGGAGAGGCTCATAAAGTAGTTTTCTGGTTACAAAAGCAACATTTAGGAGGTGGACTTGTTAATGAGGAAAAACAAAACTAGCCTGACAACTCATCACTCTATGTCAGCTCCCAGTGACAGCCCATCCCACTCGTTCCCCGTCTAGTTGTTTGTTTCACAGGGACACCATCAAAATGCATCCCTCCAATCTCCTCCGACCTGTCTTTTTCTCTCCTCCCTGGCCTGCGACAGATAGTTCCGTACAATCTATCAACCTCGCGCTGCCTCAGTCAGGGCCAGTGCTTTGTGGAGCCACGTATGGACGCAACGCACACACAACAGCCCACATCCCTGAGTCCGTCACGCTAAATGGGATAAACATCTGGCGGTGGAGAAAAAGAGAAAAACGGAGGTCAAATCAATCTGCCCTCTGTCTGCCGTACACTGATCCCCTGTCATAGGCTGACCTCTGCAAAACCCAGCAAATGAAACTCCAGCGCTGCATTTGAATACAAAGCGTGCGGCACTTCATTCTGGCTGGAACACAGTGGATGAGAGTACCTACTGACAGATGGACTCACTGGTGGACTGAAAGGTTTATTCAGATGACCATTTAAAATAAAAGAGGATTTTGGAATGGGTGAGACAATAGGGAAAATAGTTATCGCAATAACTTTTCTTAAGTAGAACTTTACAGCTAATTGTGTAATAATACTTAAAATAAATCAATCTTCTCATTATTGTAAAACATTTTCCATTAAAATAATAACTTGTCTGTGACATTATTAATTGACACACATTTAAATATGCAGCTTTGTGGTTATTACTGGGATTTTGCATAGCAAACCAAGGTCAAACCATACCCTAAGGGTTGGTTCATCTAAATATAGAAACATAAATATTTTCACTCGCCTTCCTCCGCTGGTATCTAGCCATGCAGAAGGGCAATGGAGGGGAACAGAATTTAGTTTGTGTTGCTCACAGCAATGGAGATTTACATTTCTACACAAAATTCAATGGCAACAAGACTTTCCATAAACACTACACAGACCTCCACAGGAACGGTTCTCATTGAAACAAACAGTTTTTTGACAGTAATTTGGTTGAACTGTCACTTTAAATGCTCACATTATTAACTGATAGTGGAATGCTGAACTATTATGAATGCAGATAGAATATAATCATTCTGAGGAAACCAGACAGGGACATAGATTAGTAATAGTAAAGGTTGTTGAGCAGTTATGAAGTTGGAGCCTCTTTACTTGAAGCCTTAGTGTGTCTACCTCTTTAAGTCTAATTCATTTCATTATCTGAGACCGATTCAATTTAATTAAAGTTCTGTTTGTTTTGCTTTGCGATTTTGCATAGTCTTTTCGTATTACTTGCTCTGCTAGCTGAGTGTTGTAGTCTGTGATTGCATTTTGTTTTCTGATTTTATATTTCGTATCGAGTCTTCCAATGTGTGATTTTATTCTGCACCACAAGGTCACTAAATTCTAATTAAAAAGATGCACCTTAGATTCTTTCATATTACATACACGTGTAAAATGCACACGTAGGCACACACCCCCAAAAAACATCTGCATATAGTACATTCTCACACACACAGACACACACATGGCCTGAATATTAGAGGATGTGATGGAGGCTGTGACAGCAGAAAAGAACAAAAGAATATATAAAAGATGCGCAAGCCATCAGTAAATGTCATAACAGTGGTGCTCAAAGTTTTTTGCTTGCAGGACTGAAAGTGTGAAATGATACTTGGCCATGGGACAGCAATGCACTTGGACATTTATTATTTAGATAATGACCTCATTTAACATGTGCACACATCTACACAACAGTTATGCAGTCATGCAAACAAACAACAGCGCCGAGTTAACACTCTGACCTTCTGATATTAACATTGACCTTCGAAGGCTATCTTTTCTCCCACCATGCATCATCAGATCAATAAATACTGCTAGCAGGTGATGCTCGAAGCATTACTGGCCTGTTGCAGGCTCAGTGAGAGGGCACACTCGCACACATTCATACACATGCAAAAATATTCATACACACGCAAAAATGCGACAAAGCCCATGTCAAATTCTAAATGTCAACCTTGTGACAGAATGTGTGTTATACACACTCTCAAAACACATTATCACTCAGCATTGACTTGTTGACCATTACTAATTGTTAATCAGTGTTTTGTGTTACGTGGTTAGAAGCAATGAGCACAAGTGAGAAAAGCAATTAACAGTTCCAGTCCCCTCTCTCTCCCTGTATTTCTCTTTCTCTACAATCTTTCTGTGTATGCCTTTTTCTCTCATTTTGCCCTCTCATTTTTAGTCTATACCCTTACCACATGAATGCAGGTGGCTCAGCCATCTCTCTGTTCTTGGTTCAATCTCCTTATCCAATCAGAAGCAGACCCCATTACCACACAGTTTCCTAGTCAATGATTTCTCATTTAGACCACACTCCCCAGATCCTCAGCTCGTTGAGGGCTTGATGGATGGCCTGTCGAATATGCATATGTGCGTGTTTGTGTACGTACGTGTGTGTGCGCGTGCACGTGTGAACAGAGGGCTTACCCACCCCATGTGAGGACACGACACAGGTGGAATGAGAAACCAGATTTAAAGAACCGTCAGGTCCCAGAGCACTCCCATTCCTAAAAACTTTAAATCTTTCACAGTTACAGCATCTTTATTAAATGCTATTTCTTTTGTAAGGAAGAAATTGTATAAATAATACAAAGCGGTGCTAATATGTTTAATAAATAATCCACTTCATGAAATACTAAATTTGAATCCACATACAATAAACAAACTCGTACAGATCTCTCCTGAAGAAAATGTGCTTTTTGATCGCTACAAAAACACAGCGCCATTAGTCGCGCCTGTTTTATTCATTTCCATTGCACCATCCCCACTGTGGCAACCACAGAAGTCCGAGCATTGCCCCAAACCTTCCTCCACTTCTTTCAAGGAGATCCCCACTGTCTCACAGTCCTGCTGGGAAATGTAGTAACTGTTATCGCAGACTGACACAGGAGTTGTGTCCCAGTTCCGTGCTGCTTACAAATTAGAAGCAGATGTTGAGTATAAGGGGACAAAAATGTATATACTCAAAAAATGTCAGTATTCATACTGGAAAAATGTTGATTTTTGAGTGTGCTGTACAGTGTTCTACCACAATGCATTAAACAAATGGAAGAGCTGCTCAAAGCTGGAAAAATGTAATTATCATCATTATATAATTAATCAATTACTGTTAGAGACACAGATTTCTTGTACTAACAATAAAAACAGTAATCTATTACAAATCCCAATTTACTGTGTTACAGTGTCAAATACTCTGTAGAGACCACATGAACCCTAGTCACACAATCACGCTTTAGCCAAAGGAGGAGGTAACCCTGAAATCCACTGAAAAAGCACAAGAAAGCATAATTAAGCCTTTGCAATGAAGCGTAATTAAAATGAGATGCATGTGGCATCTCAGTTTAGCGTAGCAGTTCACCTCTGGGCTTAACAAAGTGGACTGTCCTCTTCTTTTGTCCTCCCAGATAGACAGAGGGACGAGTTCAACAGACTGGTCTCCTCCAGCCACTCACAGCTGAACTACAGGAACAACATGACACCTGAGAAAGTTAGGGGTCAGAGGTTATTATGGATTGTTTCAGGTCACCAAAGATGGTATGAGTCCCATGGGTTGCTGAAATGTCAGCTGTACTCATGAAGTGTCACCAGGAATCGTTCCAAGCTGCTGGAGAAGTATGTCGACAAATTATATATTTGTTTAGCTTTTTTTCCCCTGTGTGTGCAGCGTGAGGAAGGGATGCCTGTGGGTAGAGCACCACCACTTCCCAGCATTGAGTGAAAACACATCCTATGGTGCCAAACAACACTTGATTTACTGCTGTGTTCAGCCATGTGGCGATGCCACAGCGCCACCTGGCTAGAAAGATACGCCACTGCCATGGCTACACAAATTTTGAAGCTTACCTTTAAATGGTCAAACAGAAGGAGGAAATCAAGAGGCTAATGCTTAAATCTTCATGAGGATGAGCTATATAACTACCTCTGAGAGCAAACAGATAGATTCATTTAAACATTTATTTGAAACAATTTTAGCAGAAAAAAACTAAGGTTTCTTGACCAAATGTAAAAAGAGTCAGTTTTGACTTTTTTCAAACTAATAACCTTCCATTGTATTGCCTCTATGAAGTGATTTATTTTTCCCTGTCAATTTGTGGATTATTTTGGATTTATACCTTTTAAATAACATGGTCATAATTCTTTGTTTATCTAGTGAACGTTTTTCTTCATAGCCTGACACAAATAATATCCTCTTTTAAAATGTTGTTGTTTCCATTTTACAGACCCAGTACTACAATATGACATGTTGCACCAGAGATTATGTTTTAAAGGTAATGTCTAACACTTCACACTGCCTGGCAGGTGTGTGTGGGGGGGGGGGGGGGGCTAATAAAAAGGATGATAGGGTGCTAAAGATATTACCTTCTTCTATTGTTTCACACTGACACAATCCCAGAACAGCTGCCTCTGCACTCTGCTGCACGTGTAATACAGGAGTGGACATTAAACTGCATTTTAAAATAATTTGCCTTTTATCATAAAAAAATAAATGCAGTTCTGTTTATTTGAGCGTTCTGGCCATTTTCTTTGTGTTTATGATGTTGGCGCTTTGAAGCTTGAGAGACAGATATTTTTATTTATATATTTCAGTCACTTTTCTGTCAGTGCCCAGTGTTATTAGATATTGCATGTACATTCTGAACTTGGCAGATTTAAGAATTGTTATGTGTGTCTGTGTAAGAGTGAGTGTCTCTGTTCAGTTGTATTTTCGCCAGCCTTTTCAGAAACCATGCTTTCAAAAGTCAAAATCCCCAGTGTTTTATACAGCCCAGTAATCCTTAGACAGTGAAAATTTGCTGAATTAGCTTTGACCTTTCACTCCCTACATATGTTCTCATACAGTACTGCATTAGCACATGGCACTATACATATGTATATATTCACACTTCCGAAAACTCCATACTAGTACATATAATAAGTTTGTAAGTGTGTTGGGGGAAAAGGGGACACAATCCACTCTGTTGTTGGAAGATTTTCGGGTGACCATCAGATTAATTTAATCACCAGTATCATTACATTCATACCAATATTTACAAATAAAACGGAATAAAAAACACACGTAAAAGAGACAAGGAAAAACATACGCAGATTCTGTTAATCATAAAGATTTAGAGAAAACAAGCAACAAAACAAACTCATCATGTAGGTCATCCTGTTAACATCTGTAATATCAATCAAAATAATAAAATATAATATAATATAACATAATATAATTACTGGTATAAAAAATCAACATCATTGTAGAATTTGAAATAATCGGTGCAATATTTTCTAAACACAATAATCCTAGCCATCTACATGCTAACTGCAACTGCAACAATAACATAAACAAAATAACAATAATAAAAAATAAAAATATATACCAAGGAAAAGCAACATCTGGAACGGGTAGGGTCTTGATTAGAATGAACAAAAGCAGAGGTTCATTTATTGATCACTGTGGACCAGATTATGTTTAACTGAAGCAGTTGGAATATTCCCCTATTTATTTCAGGTTCAGTCTGGGGCCCATCCCAGCAAACACTGCGGATGCAAATGGGAATCAGCACTTACAGTAAATCATTTGTGAGGTAAAAGCAAGATTTTAAATTTTTTTTAATTTTAAAATTTCTGTCTTGTAATATTTGTTGTAATTGACGTGAAGCCAATTGCAATCTTTACGACACAGACATTATGAGTTGAAGCAGTTTTTATTATTCAACAAAGGTACAACCGCTGAAATGTCTCAGCCTCCAACACCTTTTCTGCTTCTATCAAATTCTACTGAACACAGCTGAACACAGCATCACTGTTTGGTGGACTAAACACTCTCTGACACTTCCACATTCAATTTAGTTCATTCATTCATTCATTCATTCATTCATTCATTAACCATACTGCTTATCCCGAAGGGTCGCAGGGGGGGGCTGGAGCCAATCCCAGCTAACATTGGGCGAGAGGCAGGAAACACCCTG